>OMLP01039285.1:6752-23256 GCA_900302685.1 Spondyliosoma cantharus | reverse complement strand
CACACACACTCACACACACACACACACACACACACACACACACACACACACACACACACACACACACACACACACACACACACACACACACACACACACACACACACACACTTTCTGTGCAGTCAACTCCCACAACACCAGTCCAATTATTTCCAGTGTTTATTCTTTCTTTTGGTCAATTTGGAGTTGTCACGCTGCTGATGAATGTGCAGCCGGGTAATTACACTTGATTGAATCACAAATATATTTATAAGCAAGTTAAGACAGTGAAATTTACCCCCAGGTTATGTAATTTAATTTTACGATAATTGACGGTTGCATTGTAACATGAGATCAGGCCTGTGTGCGAGTGTCCTATAGGTATTGTTTTGTTTGGAAGAATGTCTTGTTTTTTCTTCATCTTCTTCACACTACCCTGAGGAATCGCTCTCGCAGTTTGTCTTCTTCTTCTCCTCACCCCCCATCGCCTTTTTTCTCTGTTTTCTTTCAGGGACATTAAGCCCGACAACATTCTGCTGGATATGAACGGCCACATCCGCCTGGCTGACTTTGGCTCCTGCCTCAAACTCATGGAGGACGGGACGGTGAGTTTTTACCACACTGCTGCTGATGCCTCCTCCTGGTCCAAAGCAAACATACCAGAGCTTTTCTGACCTCCTTGTCAACCCCCGGGGGTCTCCCAGGAGGAGTGTGTGGTTCAGCGGCTTGGCTGTGCCTGTACTTATGATTCGGACAAAAAAAAAAGTTTCCCTCAGGTGTTATGTAAAAGAAAAATGACAGGATGAAATGGATGATCAAAGAGGTGCTTGAGTTTGGTCCACCAATGTAAATACAGTAATGAGGATGTTGGAACATCATTGTGGACTAAAACATCTAGATTGAAGCTTTGAATCATGATGAGGGTGTATTTCTTCAGTGCTTCATCTGTATTGAAGCAGCTTCTTGAATAACAAAGACAGACGATGCCAACATGTGATACATCAGAACCCCAACATCTGCTTCTTCTCCTCCACTGTGGAACTTTTGGCACTTAATCCTGACAGAGTTCATATTTTTACATCACGAAATTAACAAATTCACAGCTTTGATCTAAATTCAGGATTCAGAATCAAATACACATTCTCAAAATTGCCTCCAAATAAGTAAAAACAGAGCTCTCAAAATCTGTGTAGACGAGAGGGTTTTTTTTTCCTGTCGTAGGGGTCTGAAAGTTCAATATGCTCTTTGTTTGGTTGTTTGCTGTTGCTGGAGCTGTTGTATATTCATCTGGAATGTTTTCCCAGACTTCAGTCTGTAACAAATCATCGTCTTTATTAGTCCCATTAGCATGCACGCTGAACTTTAATACTCAAGCTCTTGTTCTCTTCTTTGTGTGTCAGATTTTGTCTCATGTGAGACATTTTTAGGATGTTTTCTTGATGTTATTTTCCCCCCATTATAGGTCCAGTCCTCGGTTGCGGTGGGGACACCAGACTACATCTCCCCAGAAATACTACAGGCTATGGAGGATGGGAAAGGAAAGTATGGGCCTGAGTGCGACTGGTGGTCCCTGGGCGTCTGCATGTACGAAATGCTGTACGGCGAGACTCCTTTCTATGCAGAGTCCCTGGTGGAAACCTATGGGAAGATCATGAACCACAAGGTGAGCTTATAGAGATTGAAGTTGATTTTGTTTTATGTGTGTATATTTAACTACAACACATTGTCATCTTTTAATTGGAGCATGTGACACACAGCATACTGTAGCAGAGGTCAGAAGCATAATTACAGTCGATTAAAATATTGTGCTCTGTTTTTGGGAATTCAGTCCAAACTTTTTAAAAAATAAAATCAAACTCCAGCACCTCTCATGGACACCCTCACATTTTTTTGCACAGGAGCGTTTCCAGTTCCCGCAGCAGATAACAGACGTGTCGGAGGACGCAAAGGATCTGATTCGTCGGCTCATTTGTAGTCGAGAGCACCGATTGGGCCAGAACGGCATTGAGGACTTCAAGCACCACCCTTTCTTCACTGGTACAGTCCAACTTCACACATGTCACCGTGTCTTCTGTGGTTGGGATGTTCTTCCTATTTACAATAAAAAATGTTTCTCCATTTCAGTGTATATTTCATTTGTATGTGATCATATCAACATGAGAAGATCAGTAATCAAAGTAATTTAAATGTGAGATGTCTTTATAAATCAATTTGGGTTTTTGAAATCTTAATAGCCCTTTTTACACTTTTAATACATTATGTTTTTGGCGTCTTGTTACTTGTGCAAATAAATAAGATAAACTATAAAATATAAACTTACATTATAAACATTATATACTGCATATGCATGTATTTTATTAAAAATGACAGTGGTAGCATCAGAAGATGGAAGACTCACAGATAAGTTGTTTGAATTTATTTGAGATTTAAATCAGATTTGTGCTTATTGATAAAAGAATGATGGATCACCGTGTGTTTTAAGGTCGACCTCTCTTGTTTTCAGGCATCGATTGGGAAAACGTTCTTACGTGTGAGGCCCCCTACATCCCAGAGGTCAGCAGTCCTACAGATACCTCCAACTTTGATGTGGACGATGACTGCCTAAAGAACTCGGTGAGGTTTTTTTTTTAGGTATCAATTGAACAAATATGTATGTGCGTGTTTTATAATCACGTGTTTTAGATGTAAAAATCTCACTTTCATGTTTTTGACTCATTTTTCAGGAGACCATGCCCCCTCCCTCTCACACTGCCTTCTCTGGCCACCACCTGCCCTTTGTGGGTTTCACATACACAAGTAAATGGTAAGTGTGCTTCCACATGATACAAGAATAGATTACAGATTTTCCACCACTTTCTCTCTAGTCATTTTGTGTCTTGAGATTGTTGATATAATATTTTAAATAAAGTGAGACCTAATTATCTGGCCTCATGTATACTTGGTTGACACAAATGGACAGATCTCCCAGACAAACAATCTGACGGAGTAACATTCTTATCAATCCATCTAAAGAAGTATTGAATTAGCATCCTTCCCTAATAAGGGGATGTTCATGACTCTTCACACTGATGGCTACCCGTGAGAAAGAAACAACCCCTCCACTTACTTTCTTATCTCTTTAAGGCTCAGTGATAATGGTCTTTTTCTCTCTTTCTTCCTTTCTCTTTCTGCTCTTTCCCCACTCTCTCCCCCCAAAATCTCTCTCTCCCCATCTTCCTTTTTGTCGCTGTCATTCTTTCTCCACGCTCCCTCTCCCTCGTTCTTCCATGACTCAACATCCTCTCATCTTTCATCTCTATCTCTCTCGTCTCCTTCTCTTTCCTGTCTCCCCTCCCCTGCTGTGCCTCTGTCATTTCCTCCTGGCCTCTTTCTCTCCCTTAAACAAACACTTCCATAATGAATGTTCTTTCACAACCCCAATTTTTCACCTATATAAATGGCCTTTTCTTCCCTTATCATTCACTTTCCTCACTCTTTCTATCGTTGACTGTCACTGTTGTCATGCCTTATATACTTGCATCTTCACTACCTGATTATTTTTCCCCTCGTTGTCCTATTCTGTAGTACACTATCTGACCGGGGTTGCCTGCGACAGCTGGCAGCCATGCCGGGAAAGACAGGTCAGGACCAGGTGGACCTGGACGTCCAGCGTGGCCTGGAGGACAGCCTGGCTACAGAGGCGTACGAGAGGAGGATCCGCCGCCTGGAGCAGGAGAAACTCGAGCTGAGCCGCAAACTGCAAGGTGAGGCTGACCAAAGAGTCCGCCTGGGTGTGTGTGCAGGTGTGAATCACAAACATGCACACTAAAACACTACAATTTAAGGATGAGAGTGAAGGTAGACATTAGTGAAGCTACTGTATATACCCACAGCAGGTTCTTTACATTCAGGGGTGACAAAATGCAGAAGTCAATTTTTTCAAAAGTATTTGGTCCTCGCATCTGACTTTGATTCTAAAAACAAGCGTAACAAAGCACATGACTGATGCCTCTTGACGCGTTGCAGAGTCGACTCAGACGGTGCAGGCCCTGCAGCACCAGACAGGTGAAGGCCCTGTCAGTGCTAACAAGGAGGTGGAGATCAGGAGTCTGAAGAGCGAGATCGACATCCTTAAGAAGCAGATCGCTGGTCAGAATTTGTTTTTGTTCATCTTTAGTGAAGCTCTGTGGTACTCAGCACAAAAATCTTACCTTTTCAAACAAACATCAAACCAAAGGAGTTGGTTGTTTACTGACTCAGCAACATTAAAATTTTACGATGGGGAAAACTCAGAACAGAGTTTGGAGTAAACCTTTGAAACAAACTAATGCAGCCACAGTAAAATTCTATCATAAGTGTCACGTTCTCTTAAATCTCTAATCCTTTGTAAATGTGTGTGTGCAGACTCAGGCCAACTAGAGAAGCAGCTGGAGGACGTGTCGTCGGCCCGCAGGGACCTGGAGGACTCATCTAAACACATCAGGACTTTGGAGAAACAGATGAAGACCATTTCACAGGAGAGGGATGACCTGCACAAGGTAGAACCAGTATTGTGTTTGCACGTCTGTGTATTGAATTTTCTATATATCAGTGCAGATACTGTTTCCCCAGAGTTGGCTGTAAAAAACTTTTAAACTTGTCATGTCTCAGTCTTGAGGATAAACAATGCTTCAGAAATGACTTCAGTGTTATTTTTGACCTCGATAGAGACACATTCATTTGCCATTGCTGATTGTGAGCACTAAGACTTGTGTCGTAGCTCTGCCTACAAACACAGTGATACACACTGTTTGAATAAGAAAGGAGACCTTGCACACCACACTGCAACCAGAGTACTCATCTTTAACTCTGGTGTAAAAGAAGACAAATAAACAAATTTCTTGTATCGAGATGGCTTTTCCTCAAAGTCACCCTGAATATTTTTCTTCACTCTCCGTTTTGTGCCCAGGATGTTCTGGAGGCCAGTGAGAAGCTGAAGTCTCAGTCGAAGGAGCTGAAGGAAGCTCACAGCCAGAGAAAACTGGCCATGCAGGAGTTTTCTGAGCTAAATGAAAGACTCACAGACCTCAGGTAGGATTACTGCCCCAGACCATTCTCAAAACCAGACACCTGCACCTCCTAGTTTATTCAACATTACATTTTTAACTACATTTTGTTTCTAGTTGGTATTAAGCTACGTTTGATTTGCCCCCTTGTGTTTATTACTCACCTGTAACATTTACAACCTGTTGTGACTGTAATGTTACACCCAGGTCGGTGAAGCAGCGTCTGGCTCGTCAGTTGCGAGACAAGGAGGAGGAGATCGAGAGCCAAACTCAGAAGGTTGAGGCTCTCCGCCTTGAGGTGCGAAAGGCAGAGAGGTCCAAGAAGGAGGTAGAGTAGTCTCCCTGTGGTTGCTAGATCATCACCCTGTTCTGTCTCCATCCACTGGTTGGTGCACAATTCAAACTTCTACTGTGGTCTATGTATCGTGTTCTGTCACCTCTCTATAAATATTCATGGAGCTCCATTAATATTTATACAGTAGATTAGAAACAGTGTTGCTGTGGCAATATTTCAGTGTATAATGTGTTTCTACACACTTGCAAGAACATTACATGTGTTATTAGTAATATAGCACATGATCCTTTCCAGAGGTGTATCACAACACATTGCACTGGAATGAGGCTACGATACATTTATATTAGTGTTTTAAATATTTGAATGACAGATCTATTTCTTGTCTATTTTTGCAGCTGTTATGATTAGCTTGGTCATGGTTTTTCTATGTTTTATTACATGTATAAAAAGATGAACTGAAAATTGCCTTGTTGCATCTAATCGCTGAGGTTTATTTGTACATCCACCATCAGATGGAGGCGCAGGCGGAGGAGCAGGTAGCAGAGGCTCAGAAAGAGAGGAAGCTGAGAGAGCGTAACGAGCAGTACAGCCGACAGCTGGAGGAGGAGCTGGAAGGGCTTAAGGTAAGTGTGACATCACACACGACTGAACATGAACCTCGACAGAGTCTCGGCCCATCCTGACAAGTTAAAAGACTTGTAGATCAGACCACATCTTAACTAATCTTCATTTCTGCCGTGGAAATTCACAAAACCCTGCTTTGCTCCATGACCCAGTTGAAGCAGGCGGGCTCCTCCACCGGCCCGGCCTCAGCGGACCAGACCCAGGAGGTGGGACGCCTACGGGGAGACCTGGAGAAGAAGACGGTCCTGTACGAAGAGGAGTTGGGACGAAGGGAGGCGCAACACACCAATGAGCTGAAGGCCCTGCGCAAGGAGCTGCGGGATGCTGAGAGCCAACACCTCGCCCTGCAGAAAGAGATCCTGATGCTCAAAGACAAGCTGGAGAAGACTCGACGTGAGAGGTACTTTATCCATTTCTGCTTTGTTTCCTTTTTTAAAAAAAAAAAAACCAACTCATTTACAGCTGATGTAGTTAAGTTAGTGTTATGCTGCACTGTGTCTAACCAATATCCTGGTAGTCATGATATTATCTCTGTTTTCTTCATTGTCTTTTCCAGTGATGATTGCGTGAGGTACTAAGAGTTCAATTAAAAGTAGCTCAACCGTCTCGTATGAATGTGTAGAAACTGTGAGGTGCTGTTTCTTTTGAATAGCTCATCCAACTATTATTAGTTTGCAACGTTATTAGAATTTTAATAGTTCTGTTGCCCCTAACCCAACCAGAGATGAGCTCGTATGCAGGTGACCTCCTTCCAGGGGGTCTCAAGTACTTTCATACCTCATTCCAAAGATGATATTCAACATTTCAGAGAACTCAAAATATTTTGACATGTTTTGAGGGCTTGAATGAGAGCTGTTACTGTGACCTCACCTGGTTGAAAACAAAAAAAAAGTGTGGCAGTAACAATGCTGTAGAGATTATAAATAGTTACTTCACTCACTTATGTTCACTTAATTTGGGTTTTAACTCTGAATTGAAACAACATGGAAAAATAAAAATCTTGCTTATTTTGACTTAAAGAGGGAAGACCTGACTTTAGTACACTTTAGTGTTGAATGGAAAAGGGCGAATGAGGGCAAAAATGGTCTATTTAGGAAAAAAGCATTTCTCTTCAAATGTGCCAACTCGGATATTAATACGAAGAAAAGAAAGAAGGAAATTATTTTTCTTCTGCGGACCCCCTGGTAGGTACTCAGGGGCACCTGATCCCACTTTGAGAACCGCTGGTTTAATCGAATTTTAATAAAATCTTGTTTTTGAGGAGAAAGCTTTAGAGCTTTGTTTTTGTACCCTGTAGCCTAACCTTCCTGCCTGGCATTACTCACATGTTCTTCTCACTCCTTTCTTATTCATTTTTAAACACAGCGCTGTATCAGATTCTAACTGCATTAATGTGTTTGGGCTGAATAAATCATACCTGGTTTTGGTACCAAGTGTTTGATTCAGGTTTTGCGGAAATGTGTGGGAAAAAAGGTAGGAGGATGGAGGTGGACTGTGAGATTGGTGAACATTTGATGGCATAGTGTTTAAAGACACAGTGTTCAGGAGGCTGGAAGGCAGAAAACTGTTCCACAAAACCAAAACCTCTCTGAAAAAAGTCCCCTTTTTGAGAGATTGATTTAGCATTCATGTTGAAATGACGACGTCAAGATTGGTTTTGCAGCTGTGAATTTTGGTTAGGGAATAAATGTTAGTTTATACAATGTCACAAGTTTAATAATCTGTGTGTGTGTGCGCATTTTTGTTCCTCCAGCCAAAGTGAGCGGGAAGAGTTTGAGGCCGAGTACAAGGAGAAGTACGAGAGGGAGAGAGTCCACCTCACTGAGGAGAATAAGAAACTGTCCAGCGAACTGGATAAGGTAAAATATTTGTTCACATACACTCGCAACAAAACACAAATCACTCTGAAAACACACCAGCAAGTTTTTCTTTCTTGCTTTCGTAGCTCCTTAGTGATCTGTTTATCTCTCCACAACACATACACAGAAAAAAGCCACAATTCCCTAACCCCAGGTAACCCCTCTCGACCGGCCCGAACTCTGTCATCACATTCCTCACTCCACCCCCTCTCTCAGCGCCGCGCCAAAGAAATCACTGTTCAATATCCGCCATAAAAACACCCTGTATCCTCCTCCGCAGTCCGATGGAATGACTCTCTGGATTACACTCTATTGACTTTGGAAATAGCTCTTGGAAGTTCAAAAAGACTCCCAATCTAAACAATGTCTCAGAAGTGGGAGGCATTCTGACATATGGAATAAAACGTCCAAGTGTTGTTTTTAAAGTCTGCAACTGATAAAAGTAGAAAACATCTCGATGAAATGGAGAGAATATGGATGTGGGTGCCACTGGAACGATAGCACACGTCACTGCAGTTATTTAATGTATTATTCTGTTATTTCACATACTGAAAGATTATGTTTTTAAAGCTTAAGTGCTCAGGACGGATTAGATCTGTCTGTATGTGAGTCTTTGCACAAAATATTTCTTGAATGCATTTGGAGTATGTGAAAATATTATTGTTTTTACTGGTCTCATCTTTCAAAGGAGGCACGAGATTTCCTTTGTAGAAAAATCAAGCCACTCCATCTTCAAGTATTTTGTCTTTTTGTGTGTGTTTAAGGAAAGTTTAATTTTCACGGTTGTCAAGCTCAATTTGCTCTCTATTGTGACAGAGGATTAGTGCAGTTGTTCAGCCAGACACGAGAAAACATTTCATTTGGTCACTTGAATTGTTTTACTGAGAGTTCACAAACGAACACGAGCTTCAGACTGCAGCCTCTTGCATTTTTCTTATTCTTCGCTCAATCACTTTTTTCCACAAGGCTTGTTCGTACTTCGCGTTCCGATTCACAGAACCCTCCTAATTCAACAACCTTGCCATAAATCGCTCATATTATCTTAAAAAATGCCACCCGTTCATGAGGGATTTGTCTTCGTGAGCTGTGATCATAAGAAGAATTGACGCCCCCCAAAAAATTATCTACTCAATTGGAGGCATTTTTCCTCCTGCATAAAAATGTCACCCGGGAGTATAAAAGAATAATTTACCACCATGTAGCTTTAAATCCTGCAGCAGAAAAGAAACAGACAAAATGCAGCAGTGTCAGTTTTCAAATTCCTTGACATAAAAAATGAAACGTTGCTACGCTTGTCACGCTGAATGTTTTAAGATTAAGTTGGATGCCAAAAAATATTTTAGCAAAGCGGCACATGAATAAAATGGGAGGTACTCAGGGGCATGTGACTGAGAAATAAAAGGGATAATAAACTCCATCACAGGTGACGTTACAATGTCAGGTGTTAAAACGCAGGCTAAACACGGGACATCTTTGATCTAGGTACCTTCAATGTGCTTGAATGTTTCTCTTAAAAAGCTGAATGAACCCTGGATACAAGTCAATGTATCCTTGAAAAAAGTTAAGAGACACTCGGCTTGGTCTCTTGTGAAAGAGGTGGTTCAATTGTCAGCAGATATGACTCAAATCCTCCTTCATCCAGATAATTTAAACCCCTATTGTACAACGTGTTTGTGGTGAGGTGTGGCTTCTGTGTTCCAGACTGCTGTCACACCTAAATGTTGTCGTAAACTGAGCGGTTTCATCATCAGGTGTGTGTGTGTGTGTAGAGTTACAGTACACACCAAAAAAAACAACTGTCCTCACACATACTCCAAACATCATTTGTTGGCGACCAGCTCCAGGATTGGAAAGCAATTGCAAAACAATCTTAAATTACTGTCTTCGCTTGCACATTACATCACAGCCTTGACAGTTTCAAGACACCAAAAATGTGCCCACAAAGTGAGGTATTTAAACAAACAGTAGGGCAGCCTGAGACTTGTAATGATGTCACCATGGTTACGTCTTTACACACACCTCTTACAGTAAGGGATTCAGGGAGACTTTTTTAAATTAACCACTCTCCTCGTCTGTGTGTGTATGTCCACACACCTTCTTAGAAGCGCAGTAGTTGAGCATCTGGGAGTTGAATCATAAAATCTGTCATAACCTCCAACAACACAATGATTCATTTCATATATTGAGCCAGTCGTCACGTTCAAGGCCGAACACCTTTGCTTTGAGCTACGCAGCAACTGTTAGACTCATTACACGGTAGTTCAGTTTTTCTAATGTAATGTCATGTTGTCAGTATATACAGTATATATGAATCCATTTGCCAGGTGTTTTATGGCGGCTTCACGACGCGATGACATTTAATATGATCTTTTTTCTTTGCGTGTGTGTCTGTGTGTCTGTGTGCGTATCCCCTCAGCTGACCAGCATGTTTGAGAGGGTGAGCGGCTCCAACAGGCAGCTGGAGGAGGAGATGAGGGAGCTGGCTGACAAAAAGGAGAGTGTAGCTCACTGGGAGGCCCAGATCACAGAAATCATCCAATGGTAAGAGACACACACACACAGTTGCTTTCTCAAATGTCCTCAATACGTGCTGGGGCTTATACTTTTCCATTGATGCTCTAGCACAAAGTGAAAGAGGGCTATATTCAGGCTCATAGAATGCACACACACACATACACACACTCACTCTCTCCTAAGTTGTGTAGTACTGTATTGGGTTTCTCAACACAGTATAACTGCAGCGTTTCTCACATGCCTCTGAAGATCTTGGAGCTACTTGACCCTCCCTTCCTCTCAGATCACTTCCCATTGCAGCTGACACCTCGCCAGCTGCTCGGCTTCCCTCTGTTGGACGAGACTGCAGTCCTCACATAGCACACATACCACACAGACACACACACACAGACACACAGGCGATTGATCCATTCAGACGATGCAGCACACATACACCAACGTACACACTCACATTCCAAACATGCACATACAAATGTTGAGCTTGGGATGCATTTTTAAAAGAATGTGGTGACTGATGTTGCCCCCTGGTGGAAATGTTGTGCCGCTGCATGAGTGTTAGAGATCAGTGATGTGCTCAGAGCTCCCTGCAGTCTGAACATGTGCTACCTATCTGTTTGTGTGTGTGAACCTGATGATAAACCAGGTGTCAGGTTCTCTTTAAGGCAGTCTTGACATAATGTGTGTGTTTGTTCATAGAAAGGTTGACATGCACTTGTAAAGTTAAAGCAGTTGTGGTTTGAATGTGTCTGATTCTGCTAAATGTTTAAGGCCTTTATGGGTGAAGTTGACTCTTTCTAATGTCTTGAAATGTTTCATAATGCAAAATACATGTATTTGTGTCTGTGTGCTGCAGGGTGAGCGATGAGAAGGATGCCCGGGGATACCTGCAGGCTCTAGCCACTAAGATGACAGAAGAGCTGGAGGGACTGAGAAACACCAGTCTGGGAGCCAGAGCCACAGTAAAATACACACAACTAAAACTCAGTGTTTTAAAACCTGTAAATGCTGCTGAGTCAAATGAAACTCTGCTGTGTTACTGAGATGTACTATGTGATTATGAGCTGATTTGATCATAGATAAAACTGCCGTACGTATGTTTTATTTCTCTCAGGTGATAAGATTAAGTTATATTTTTAATTTCTGTTATATTGACTCATTGGCTCTAAACTTTTCTAATAGCAGATATATTATCACAGCATTTGAACTCCGTCTGTCCGTGTTTGTCATTAATGTACTGACTTTTCCTCTCTGTTTCAGGACATGCCGTGGAAGATGCGGCGCTTTGCCAAGCTGGACATGTCGGCCCGTCTGGAGCTGCAGTCGGCCCTGGACGCTGAGATCAGAGCCAAGCAGAGCATCCAGGATGAACTGAACAAGGTCAAAGCCAACAACATCTCCACAGAATGGTATGGATACTCCACAGCAGGAGTTAAGAGTTTCTTTTTGCTGTTTAAATTGTTTAGTAACAAACTGTCACTAAACCTGTGGACCTCATTTGATGCACTGTTGTCTCTGATCCACCAGTAAACTGCAGGATGTGGAAAGTAAAAACCAGGAGCTCCTCGCTGAAATTGACAGGCTGAAGAAAGAGACAGAGGAGCTGCGGCTACGGAGGGGTACGTCTGAAAATCTGTCAAATGACCTTTCTGTTTTCTTGTCAGTTGCCAAATGTAAAGAAATGACAGATATATGACTGAAAACTTCCTATGCAAGTTGTTATTCTTTCAAAAACACTCAAACTAGAAACAGTTAATTAAATGTCCTGTTTTTGTTAATACATGCGTGTTGATGGTTGACCGGTCACTGCTCACTGTGAAAGGACTCGTGAGAGATAATCACTATGAAAGAGGGATAAATACAACCAGGGAACCAAATTAAAAGGTTTTGCGTCAGCAGTCATATTTGGGAAATAATATCATGTGCTGTGTACATGAAAACGTATTGTTTCTGAGGTCATATGAAACACTTCCCACTTCTTAGAATCAGTCCTGTGACTCATTTTGTTTAAGTCACCCTTTGATGGTTTAATATCACGTACTTAACCACGGTTGTGCTATTTGTTCTGTGTCTGTAGGTGTCAAGCACCAGGATTCCCAGAATTCCTTCTTGGCTTTCCTCAACGCCCCCACCTCAGCACTCGACCAGTTCGATGTGAGTATGCAAGAAAAAAAAAAATCGTTGGTGATTTAAGAAAAGCTGATGGGAGCAAACCACCTGTGTTGAATTCAAGATCTGAGTTTCTATGATCATGATCAACCTGGAAATCATAAGTCTGCAGCTCATTGAATTATTTTCTGTCTTTGTCGTTATGCTTTTAAACATTCACTTTATTTTCTTTACATGAATATTTATTTTTCTTTTATCTTTTTGGTTGTTTCCTTGCTTCATTCTCTGGTACATCAGGACTCTTATTCCTCATCCTCATCTTCTTTAATTGAGTTTTGGGAAGACGTAAGTTCCTCTTGGTTAGCCGGAGGTCTGTGTGTATGTGACAGTAGCTGTGTGCTGTAGGACTCCGACTGAGACCGACGGTGTAGATCTGTGTATACATATTGCATCTATGCGTTCGTGCCTGTGCATCAGTGTAGCTGTGAAGAAGAGCAGAACCACTGCATAATATCAGATCTGTCCAAGATCTAAATCTTATTTTTATTAAAACAAATGTAAAGATAAATGGAATGAGATGGATTCATTTCATCTGCTTGATGAGATAAATACATTTTGCAGTGTGCTGCCCTTTTACTCAGTTGCTTGCTATTCCTTGTAGGCTGGTGGGCTATTTGAATGGCTCCACCTGAGTTTTCTAGTGCTAGAAATGTGATTGATCAGAGCAACAAAGTACTTGCTAAAACATTTTTTATAAATCCTTCATATACCCCTTTGTCTTTTGGTTAACGGGGGGGGGTTTATTGTCGTCACTGTGCTCCATACTGACTTTCCCAGCTGCTCCTTTCCCATCATCATGTGTTTTCTTTCCATTTGCACCCATCCATCCTCTTCAGCCTTCATCCACAGTTCAACTCTGGTGGACACACTATAGTCTAACGCAGTGTTTCCCAACCAGGACTACTTGATGCCAAAGTTCAGCTTATTTACTAGCTGAGTTAGAATATAGAAACTGTGATTTGATGAACAAGTATGCTCCCCATCAACTTGAGTCAGTTGTAGCACAGCTTGTAATTGAGAGTGCATGAAAACTAGTTGGTAAGCAAGTTGAAAAAATGAGTTACTAGCAAAAGTCAACAGTTGAAGTAGTTAGCTAAAGGTAATAGAAACATAAATGAAATCATTAGCCGAAAGAGGATAAGCATGTTTTAATATGACCATTTAAAATCTATTTAAAACATATTGAACAATATCCATGTTCATGTAATGAAGGTTAAATAACACGTATAAGAACATCTCATCTGATGTTTGATGTGCAGCACAAACAGTTGGGAAGCGCTGGTTTGATGTAATCCAGGCTCATATTACCATGTTTCTCCCTCAGTCTGTGTAACTGTGTTTTCAGCTCTGTTAGACAGCCTCTCTGATATTTACTCATCTCTATGTCTCTGCCACTCTCTGCCTCTCCTGCCATTGAAGCGCTCGCCATCCGTTGGCCCGGCTAGCAAAGGCAGACGTGTAAGCACCATCACTTGCGCTCTGTGATCTCAATGAGTCTCTCTAAATGTGCCGTGTTGTCCTCGTCATTGTTGATGTTTAATGTGTGTGAGTGTGTGTGTGTGCATTTCTTGCGTGTGTTTACTGTGGCTGTCTGGTTGCATGGCAGGGGTTCTGAAACATCTTTTGTCAAAGGGACTGTTGTGTTTGATTTGTCATATCTGATATCATGGGGTGATGCTATGTGTATTGCCTGTGTTCACTGGTGTCTGTGTGTTTTTTTAATTTTGTTTTATATTCTTCAGTGTAGTCTTGTGAATGGCCATGCATGGTGTATGGGGGATGCTTGTTGTGGTTCAAATTAGCATGGGCATTGTGCTGTGATGTGTTCCCATGTGTTTAGCTGAGTACTTGGGTTACAGTGAGGTTGTGGTCTTTTCTCTGTAGCTTTCAAAGTCCAGTGAATATGACCACACTCCCTGTTTATTCTGTTTTCCATCTGTTTATGGCACCAGCTCTTTTCTCTCAGCATGGAAACTGCATTTTGTCCTCTGGTTTGTTTTGTTTAACAGCTGTTTTTCTTTGTCTTCCTCCTCTCATCTTCCTCCTCCATCTGCCTTATCACCACTTTGTTCCTCTCCATTTTTCTCATCCCATCATTTCTGCCTCCTTCTTTTTGTTCTTCTTTTCTCACTTGTCCCTGTATCCTTCTCCCACTCCATCTTGCTTTTCTCTCGTCAGGTGGACTCGATTGATAACTTCACCCCCTCCAACACTCCATCCCGGGAAGATGACCCCAAGTCCCACCTCAAGTCCCGCTCGCGTTCACCCTCCATGGCCAGTGATATGGAGCCCATAGAGGTATATAGAGACTTTGCAGCCCTGGTTAGATACAACTGCAATATCTGGATAGTGGTCGGATGCAATTTCCCATCCTGTTGCCACAAGTTACAAATCCTGATCAGCTGGCTCGCTCTTAACATGACACCTGTATGTCTGGCTAGTGAAGGAACAAGAAAAGAATGGGTCCTAATGTTCCCCACACAAATTAAATTGACATTTTGTTACTCCGAGCAATTTGCAATACTGGAATGTCAAACAGGTCAGCCCTTGTGAAATGCAAGTAAAGTCAATTACAGAGGAATGCAAAGAAGAAGGAGATCATTGAGGTCAGCAGTAGATTCCAGTCTAAATTGAACTTGGTGTGTCGTCAGCCTGGTGTTGAATGCGATGATGCAAGTAAATACCAACGTCTTAATTTGGAACAACATTGTGAAGCAGTTATGAAGTGCAAGTTCTTCAAACTTAGAAGTCAAAATGAAATAATGATAAAAACAATATACAGCTGCAGGTGATCATGTTCATGTCTTAGTGTCAAATCCATTATGCTCAATATGAACTGCTGGCTTTATTACAGTTATTGCCAGATCCAACTTTGTCACTTCTGATCTTTACCCACAGAATTTCTCGTCCAAGCGTTTTCTTTTGTGGCAAGATTTCTGTTCCTCATGCACAGCCAGCATCCAGTGATGTATCCCACTGATCGATGTTTGTGTGTGTTCTGTCATGCAGCTCATAGACCATCCTCCCCGTACAGTCCAGACCCCCACCATGCGCTCAGGAGGGTACGGCAGTATCGGACGCTCCTCACCGAAGGTTGGAGGGTTTTTCCCCGAAGGATCACCTCAAAATATCTCATGTTATAACCACTGATGATGTCTCGCATACTCATTCATGCTTATTTGTTTATTCTCTGCAGTCCAAAGCACATCAGTTTGTGGTGAAGACATTCAACACGCCCACTAAATGTAACCGGTGCACTTCCCTCATGGTGGGGCTCATACGTCAAGGTTGTACCTGTGAAGGTAAGAGACAAAATCTGCACAATGTTTTACCTTAATGGCTTCAGTTTGTCTCATGTTGGAGTTTAACACATTTTCACAGAACTTGGAGATTCAAACTACAAAGCAAATGTTCCTCAGTCAATCTGATACGTGACCAGTCAATCCTCTCGTTTCTCCGTCTCCTTGTCCAGTGTGTAACTTCTCCTGCCATGTAACCTGTGCGGACAAGGCTCCGGCTGTGTGTCCTGTTCCCCCTGACCAGACCAAGGGCCCGCTGGGTATCGACCCTCAGAGGGGGATCGGAACCGTGTATGAAGGGACAGTAAGGGTGAGTAAGACTGACAAAGGCCTTGTTGTCTTTAATGAACTGATGCTGAAAACAATGCAGCCAACGTTTCTGAGTTGTTTACTTCCTCTCAAACCCAAATAGACTTTATCTTTCACCGTCCCTACTTTTATTTCTGAATCCACAAAGAGGTAAACCTGACATGTTGCTTTTGGGGGAGACTTGCATTTAAGAGAATAGTTATTTTTCTGCAGGTTTGTATAGTTCTGAATTTGGTCCAGGTCTTTGTTTTCTATCACTAAATCGTGTCTCTGTGTCTGCTCTAGGTGCCCAAACCGACAGGGGTGAAGAAGGGTTGGCAGAGGGCGATGGCTGTGGTGTGCGACTTCAAACTGTTCCTCTACGAGCTGGGAGAAGGAAAAGCTACACAACCAAGTGTAGTCGTCAGCCAAGTTATAGATATGAGGTAAGAGGAG
>OMLP01039278.1:0-11136 GCA_900302685.1 Spondyliosoma cantharus | reverse complement strand
GCCACACCAAAAGAGAAACAAGCTTGGAGGCAAGCTGGCAGTGTGATGAAACAAAACGTCTGGTATGGGCCGAATGACAAACCCTGCTTACCAGGCTATTTGTTTCACCATTACGCTAAGTTGACGCATGGTCAAGACCACGCGTCAATAGAGGGGATGACACGTGACATCTAGAGGCATTGGTTCACTAAAGGCTTCTCACTTTACACACAAATTTTTTGCAAAAAATGCGTGATCTGTGCAACAAACAATGCGGGCAGAGGCATCAGGGTCAGACAGAGCGCCCATCCCCCAGCAGCAAGACCTTTTGATCACCTACAAATGGATTTCATAGAACTAACACCAAGTGAGGGAAAGAAATTTTGCCTCGTCATGGTCGACATGTTTTCAAAGTATGTTGAGGCTTTTCCCACTTCCAAACAAGACGCATCGGCAGTGGCAAAAGCCTTACTAACACAGATACTTCCCAGATGGGGAGTGCCCTCATGAATCTCGAGCGACAATGGGACCCCTTTTGTAAACGCTGCACTTAAAAGCATCAGTCAGTACCTTGGGTTTGACCTGAGGCGACATTGTAGCTATCATCCAGCTAGTAGTGGGGCGGTAGAACTCGAAAATGGGACCCTAAAGAACAAACTCACCAAATGCTGTGAGGAAACAAAACTGCCCTGGACTAAGGCCCTCCCCATTGTATTAATGTACATGAGGGGGAGAATCAGGTCCAGAAATAATCTCAGCCCGTTTGAAATCCTGTTCAGCCGGCCTTTGCGAACCGGGATTGGGCCTGAGCCAAGGCAACTCCCTGAGACAGGATGTTGTGAGGATGAAATGTTGCAGTATTGTGCACACCTGACCTCTGTTCTCTCTGATATTCATCTTTATACATCTTTATGATATACATCTTTACCTGATCATGAAGAATACACAGATACACAAAGAAGCATAAATGTGACTGATGGCTGAATAAAACCCTGCTCTTAAACATTCAGTATTCAGTTTTACACAAAGACATTTAAGGAACCATGATTGATATTACACAACATAATTACAGAATGTAATGTATGTGGTACTAACATGGTATTAAACAGGGATTCAGTCTTAAATGAGGCACATGCAGCTGAAGAAGGAGAAAGGAGTCTAAAACTTGACTTGAATGATCAAACTAAAAACAAAGATGTGTATAATATTGAACAGGCCGAAGTACATGCCCTGAATATGCATTAATACATCCTCATTGATACTCGTTTACATGCGTCATTGGTTTTTGATTTTTTTTAGAGAAAATGGTGTCACATACTCACCATATACAGCATTTTAATAGTTTCTAATTATAACGAATAGATGAGTACCAGGGAGTTGTTTCTTTCTTTCTTCAGTTTTGGATCTTCATCTTCCAAACTTCAGATTAATTGGTTGTCTCACGGCTGTTCTCTGGTGTTCCATCATCTCTATCCTGAAAGTTGGTAAAGCATGCGCAGACAAGTGCATCAGTATAAACAAGAGCAGTGCAGCGTTAAAAGGAAAAATGCCAAACGGTACCTCGATCCAGCTTATGACTTGTGAGGATCTGCTACTTATTTTTGCCTTATGTGACAGATAAGTTGGAGCTGGTGGATTGTTTGCCAGGAAAAAAAAGAGGATACTTCAAGATGCCACATTGGGCTTTAAGATTTTTTTTACATATACAATAGCTATGTTAGTCAATTAATGTAGAAAAGAATCAGTAGATTGATTGATGGAAGTAGTTTTTAGATCTAGATAATTGTTACCTCGTTCCACTGATCGAAGTGGACCTGGGCAGCCTTCAGACTTGTTTCGTCAGTCTTCTTGCAGTAAAACCTGATTATCTTCTCAGAAAACTTTGTTGGGAGAAGTTGTGACACCTTAAAAATGACAGCAGCATTAAGTTGTGAATATCAACATACCAGAAGCTGCCCCATGAATAACAACACACAGGGCATAAACAGCTCACACAAGGAAAGACTAAGATGAAATATTCTGTCATCATTGCTTTAGTTCTGACCTTCTCTTTGGAGAGCTTGTCTGCCACGTTTGGGGTCTTCTTTTTGTAGAAGCGCATATTATCCACAGGGTTATTGTCTTTGTTCCCGTAGTCCAGAGTAATGACCTAAACGACAAAGGTGAGCTAGAAGTGAATTTTGCCGCAACAGAAGGCATCTGACAAATCAAATGAATCATCAAGATCAAGATTTTACGAAAAAGGGAAGTTAAAGTAATTAGACTAAAAACATACCAAAACTTCAAAGTCATCTGATTCCAGCCCTTCATTGAGCTTTGCCAATCCTGCTTTCCAAGCTTGTTTCACAGCCTTGGGGAGGGAGGAGAAAAGGTAAGAAACAGGAGGAATATCTTTGTTACTTTGTTTTGGCTCTCCGGCCACACTAAAACAGTGTTTTTCTAACCCCAATTAAGTTTGAAGTGTGTAAGTCCATTTTCCCCTCTTATGTTTGAAGAAAGTGGAGCTTTTGAAAAATGATGATGTAACCCTGCTAGGGCTGGGTATCAATCATCAAAATTTCGATACTGTGGGTGTGGATGATTGATGAGCACATCTTTACAAGCTAAGCTTCATCTGTTACTGTCAATCTCTAGTTAGCTTTTGATTTAGCTAGCTACATAGCCATAAAATAAAGCTACACACTAATATCTTAAGTTAGAGTTTCACACCAGAGTGCAGTGGTGGAGATTTTGAATCAGGCCGCTCGGGCTCTGTAACATTCACAGGCGGACTTAAATGCTGAGAGGAGGATGGCTGCGGTCCGCTCTTCTTGCAGTCAAACACGGAGCAAGTTTCTGTTCTCTCGAGTTGCCGGCCTTAGCAACGATGACTTTTTTGCATATATTGCATCGTGCACTATTGGCATCAATCTTGCTAAAATGGAGCCACGCTTTTGACCTCGGTGGCATTTTTTAACTGGTTCGACGACACACACAACTACAGTTCACAACACAGATACACGTGAACCCCGTCTGTGGGCGCAACCACAAAATGTCTCTCGTAACCACGTATGTATTTTTCCTGCATGCCGCAATCACGTGTAATGTTACAGCCAATCACCGGCAGCATTATCAGATCTTGGTCACGTGATTGACCTCTGGGGCCAAAACTTGACACCGAAAGACGAGGCATATTTTGATACTCCGTAGTACTACCGAAGCATTTCGGTCGGTGCCATAAAAGAACTGAAGTTCAGTACCCACCCCTAAACCCTGCACAGTTTGGGAATAACATGTAGCCTACATTACATATTATAATGTAAATGACCGACACTTAGACCATGTCCACACGTACCAAAACCATCTTTTTTTCCCCCGTCTTCCTTGGCATCGTTTTAAGAATATTTGTGTCCAAACGGATCCATTGAAAATGAATCAAAATGCTGTAGTTCATATTCCAGGCCTATAGGCGGCGCTTGAAAGAGACAGAGCATGCGCATAAAGCTTGCGTGCTGTATACAAACAGACAGTAGACGGAGAAACCGAACACAACAAGAAGATGACGAAAATGGCTAGTCCAAGGAAACCAGAATCGTTTGTGTGGACCGATGATGAGGTTGAACTGCTGCTGCGACTCACTCGACTACAAGGCGAGTAAGTTGCAATAAACACGAACACAAGCACGCAGTCCAACGTCACATGGTTCAGAGGTCGAAGGCTAGAGGTCGAGGGGTGGCGTCATCGATACGGAAAGTATGCGGATTCGCTGTCCACACGAGAACGCGAGGGCTGTGTTTTCTGATTTTTCCACCCTGAGACCAGGTTTCAAAAAAGTGAGTTTATAGGTGCTGCGTTTACAGGATCCATGTGGACGATTGGCTGAAACGATGCAAAACATGTGCGTTTACACAAAAGTGCGTTTCCATGTGGACGGCCCCCTAAACTCCACTTTTCAACCTTAATGGACAAAGTGCTTAACTACTCACTCATTCACACACTCACACATTCATGGCAGCAATGCAAGGCGTTGCCTGCCTATCAGGAGCAATTTTAGGTTCAGCGTCGTGCTCAAGGACACAACAACATAGGGAGCAGGAGGAATCAGGGATCAAACCACCAGCCCCAATCTACCTCCTCCTGAAACACATCTGTGTAGTATCTATGAGCTATGATTAAGTGACTATCACCTCTTGATTGTATTTTTGTATTTCTGATTGTATTGTACCACTGCTACGATGACCTAATTTCCCCTTGGGGATAAATAAAGTTATCTATCTATCTATCTATCTATCTATCTATCTATCTATCTATCTATCTATCTATCTATCTATCTATCTATCTATCTATCTATCTATCTTGTCTGCCAGAAAAATATGTAAAGGACTAAAACTGTATTGTGAATTGGCTGCATTAAAACAGGTCGTCACAGGGACTACGAGGGGACTGAAAAAGGGTTCAATGGGCTAAAAATGGCCTGGAAACTCATATGATGACATGTGATTTAAAAATACCCCAGCTTAGTGTAGAAGTAACCTATGATTTTGCTCAGAGTGCTGAAATCCAGGCACAATACCTATACAAGGTGTGTAAAATTATAGACAACAGAAAGGGGCAGTGTGCACTTAACAAGAACAAAAAGAGTTTTACATCCAGCTCTGTTGTAATAGTGAACTAGTTAACATTTCATACAGATGTGTATTGCACAGAGACATTAGATACGCACCTTGGGTGTCTTAGTCGGTCTTTCACCCAGAAACCTGTAGAGGTCTCGAGAGATGATCCTCTCCAGAATCTGCCCAGCCTCTTTCAGTTCGTTGGGTTTTTTGTTCTCAGACTCCCGAGCTTCAGTATTACTCTCAGCCTCTTTCAGTTCGTTGGAGGAAGACCAGGGGTTTTGCTCGGACACACCAATTTCAGGATTACTCCCCTGAGTCTTCTCAGCCTCTTTCAGTTCGTTGGAGGAAGGGTAGAGTATTCGCGCAAACACACAATCTACAGGACAAACAATGAGGTGAGTTGAAGAAAGGTGAGTGAGAACAAACCAACGACAAGGTTACAAAGTTATTTATAAATAATTTGACTATGTGATAAAATTACTTAATAATTAATTCTACATTATCTACATAATAATAATGATAATAATAATAACATAACAATAACAACAACAACAACAATAATAATAATACATATTATTTGAAGATCTTTGATAAAAGAGTGATGTAGCAACGCGGCTGCCGTATAAGAAGCCACGCCTCTGGATGCATATATCTTTAGGCTGGAAGTTTAGCCATGATTTAAAAAACTTACTGAATTTTCAACTGGTTGTCAGGCGGATCTTCTATGACATAATATTTACAATCAATGAATCTCCCGTAATTACCTTTAATAAATCTATTCATGTAAAATCGGCTCAATTTTGGAGATACAATTTAGAAATGAATGATGATTTACATTTTGTGTCACACAATGAGTACAGAAATATATAGTCAGTGTATTAGCAGGTTTCTGTGGACTTGTGATAATCACATGTTCTCTTAACTAAATCTAAAAATATTGTACAAGTGAAGTAAGTGACAAATTCAGCTCTATTCTCTTAAATATATAAAAAGATTGATAATGATTGATAAATACAATTTTCAGCACCTTACTGGTATATATTTTTAAAGACAATTGTTAATCTTTTGTTCTTTATTTAATATATCAAGACAGTCACTTAACCACTTACGTTAGCTTACAAGAAGGATCATCTGTAATATATCAAATTCAACATGTAACATTAATATATTGTAAAACAACTTGTCACATGGTAAACGTTATTCTCTGTTGATTGATTTTGAAATTTGCAGCACAAAAGTCTGACATTTTTATACCACTGCGCTGGTGAAAGCCGAGGCTGGAGGCATTATGTTTTTGGGTTGTCCATCCCATTCTTGTGAATGTGGTATTACAACAACGCCTTAAGCAACTTTTTCAAATTTGTCATAAACATTTACTTTGAGTAGAGGATGAACTTATTAGATTTTGGTGGTCAAAGATCACAGTGGTATCTACAGACCTGTCAGCTTGGTGTAGGCCTCCATATCATCCATGGCTGTGGAGAGAGTGAACATCCTCCCTCCTGAGCCTTTAATCTTGATGTGCCCGTCTGCTTTTACAAAAGCATCTGTGATCCTGGATAATCATACCCAACATCATTATCTCTTTTAAGAACATGTTGCAGTGTAACATACAAGAGAGTAAATCATATGGGAAATGACATAAGCTACATCAGACAGCAGACTACGCTAAATGTTTGTATTACCAACATGGGAAGGGTATGTACTCACATAGCCTCTATGTTCGTGTTCACTTTGTGTTGGTAGGCTCTCTTGTGGAGATAGTACCTTGTGTGGAACATGTCATAGATATTGCTCGCCTCCTGTTAAGATAACGAATAGTTTAGTCACATCTAATCAGATAAATGGATTGCTGTTTAAAATCTGATAAAAAGCAGTAGTAACAATGTCTGAACCTTGTCTCTAACACAGATCTGCTTCTCGCCGTCCACCTCACACACCCTGGCAAAGTGTAAGAAGCGGCGATAGTCAAAGTTGTTCTTCATGCCCAGGTGGTGGCAGTCCCTGAAATAAATCAAAGTTAAGAAATATGTGAAGAAATTGGTCTTAATATGTTAAACTAATCAATTCACCCTGAGGAATGCTGCATATTGTTAAAATAATCCAGAGAATATTGTTGTCGTAATACATAGACATATCATTCTATATCAAAAAGTGAATTGTTCTACAGTAGCTGTTCAACAAGTCCCACCTTGCAAAGTAGTCAAACTTGTCCACATCAATGCCATTTCTTTTGTTGGACACGATTTCATAGAGGAAGGACTTTTCCTCTGACCGACCTTTATATGGCCACTGAGAAGATGACACACAAGAGTGGGTTTAGATATTGGCTGCTGTAGCAATGATGATACTGATTGATTTCACACAATTCACATGAGCATGACTGACCGAAGATTCCTGATTTTCAGGGTCCATCATTTCTATGTCTCCCTCGTCTTGAGCTACTTCAGTGTCCAGAGGTCCGTAAATCATTTCTTTGATGAAGCGCATGTCAGTCAGGTCCAAGCCCCACTTCTCCATCTCCTCCTTCAGGCCTTTGACTTTCTTCACCAGGTGGTCAAACATGTCTATAGAGGCCTTCTCATGCTGCAACAGAACAAGACTCATTCATATATTAAAGTGAGATTTCAATGTAAAATTAGGATTAGTACCACCAGGGGACCCTGAGCACTGAAGCTCATAGACCAGGTCTGCAATGGCTCTTTTCCTAACATGCTGGCACAAAAGTAAATCTTTTCCTCAAATCATCGGCATCAAAAATCTGATGTGTGTTAATGGTCTTTGCTACTGTCAGTCGCCTCATCCATCTGCAGAGCAAAGCAGTTGTCTTCTATCTTGCCATTATGCTGCTCCTCTCTATGACATTTCATAAATGTGCCTTGAGATAGTGTTGTTTGAAAAAGAATATCCTTTAGTTTGCTGGCTATTGCTTCGTCAATCACAGATGAAACCATAATAGCAATTCCTCAGCTATAGTGTATGGCATTTTACACTGAGCAGCTCTGGAGGCTACTGTGTGGAAGGCAAGTTGATTTTTAATACCACAAGATTAATACATAAACAGGTCGGGTGGTGATACATTTGTTGTATTTGTGCATTTAGTGTTGCTTGAAATATGACTGTAGCCTTTCTAGTGCTACCGTGGGTAAATCAGCAGGCACCACACACAGTTCTGGTTTCGAGCCAGTCTTTATTTAACTCAAACCACTCAACACAAAGTAATATAACTCAAGGGTCCGAACACGAGTCATGCGTCTCGTCTGTCTCCATCTACATCTCCCATCTGAGGTCCAGCCAGCTACTGGATTCAAAGGTAGACCGTGATTAATAAGCAGATGCCAGCTTGGCCAATCACTCACCTTCCACTCTTCTCGACTGCCTCGACCATGCTCACCTCCACCATGCTCACCTCCACAATGACATGAAGTGCCAGGCTGTGACGACTGCAGGTCATCAGTAAACGGTTATTAGTTCATCAGTCCACTCAGCCATCTTCTATATTATTGTTTCTGTTGTATTCATTGAAACTTTTACAACATGTCTTCACAGTTTTTATTGTGAACAATGTTATGAATTAATATTTTTCTCACTGAACTGAGATCTAAAGGATACTAAATAAACTGTGTGTGTATTATACAAAACTGGCAAATATAAACTTTCTCTTCTTCTTCTTTACTGACAATTAAGTAGGGGAGACCGGGGACAGTTGGAACAAGGGACGGTTGTAACACCTTGAATTCCTCAGAAACAACCTAGAGTGATGACACTCACTGTGCTCATGCTCAGTTAGTTTTCCTCCATTCTTGCTAAAAAGGTGCCACATTTGAAACTTCCTGGCGGCATTATCTACAAAAGGTTGTTTTTGAGGTAAAAAAATTACTTCTCTTTCTGATGTACTTTTTTGGATGCTGTCTATGAAATCAAGCAAGGACGAAATTTTGTATTTTTAATAAACCTCTAACTCTTTCAGTTCACTGTGTTTTCTAGTAGTTCTTCTAGTTTGCTATTGCTACTTTTAAGTTTACTGTTCCATTTTTGGTTTGACTGGTTGTAAAGCATGTAGCAAAACATTATCACCCAATTCTGTGTTTCACCTTGTTAGTCAACTTCACTCCAACTCAGTTACACCAATTTTACACTTATTTTTGGAATATATTATATTATCTATATACATTACAGACCTCATTTACATAGCACCACCCAGTGGTGGGCAGTTAAAACTGGCAGGAATATCACAGGTGGGGAGAAATTGAATAAAATGTCCATAATTCAGTGTAAGTATTGATGATTGACTCATGATCTTCATCAAGCTTACCCTTGCCTTTTGCTGTGATGCTGCAAATGCACTAGAAATCTGAAAATTAATTGCATTTGCTTTTTGACAATGTGTAGTAACTGCAAGCTTATGATACTAGCTTTTTGTATGATCTGTAAGTTTCTCCACAGCCTTTTTCCAATTTCTGAACCCAGCAGAGACAAATGCTGAATCAGTGTTTTTCGCCAGTGAAGACTTGTCAAGTTGAAATGCTTTTACACAGTAAAAGCACAGGACTCCATTCACACTATGACTGTAATGAATCCAAGGAAATTCTTTAAAACATTTCTCTTGGAAATGTAGGGTTCTGTTTGCAAGTTTTTGAACTGCTATTTCTTTTGGATTGGGCTGATATGGCTCAGTTATCTGATCTGGCCCTGCTCTTCCATCTTGTGCTCCTTACTACCTGAGCATCCACTGACCCCTGGCTGCTGCTGATCCAGCTAAGATAAACATAACAAAAGATGGAATATCTATGAGCAACTTATAATTTAATTAATTACAATAATGACAAAAAATATTGCCAAATAAACTAATTTATGTCACTCCCTCCCTACTGTGAGTTTCTGACCCAGCTCATGAACTCACTGCTTAGTCGCTACTATTTCTTACCAATAAAATAATACATTTACACATTTACACAGACTTTTTAGTACACCAGCCTCAATATAAAACTGTACCTGGCCAGTTTGCTTCTTTCATCTGACAAAATAAATAGATGCATGGTGTTTGAACTTTGAAAGTTCTGATACAGATTATCATCACCCTAACATTTGTCACAATGCTTAATGACTAACATAAGTTTATTCTTTCAACCTCACCTGTGAGTCTCCAGCCTCTCCTCCTCCATCTCCTCCATCTTCTCCTCCTCCAGCCTCTTCTCCTTCATCTCCTCCAGCTTCTCCTCCTCCAGCCTCTTCTCCTCCATCTCCTCCAGCCTCTCCTCCTCTCCCTCCTCCAGTCTCTCCTTCTGTATCTCCTTCTGCATCTCTACTATCCGTCACCTGACAAAAATATATTGATGCATGACATGAACAGTGGGACAATTTGGGGTGCAACAATCAGCAATTTTGATGATACGGTTATAGAGGAAAAAACTTAGTTTCACAATTATCATGAGTTTGGATGTATAAAATCACATTTGTAATCCGAGGTTTTATTGTATTTTTCCCTAAATCTTTCATTGTTGGTGTTTTTTTTAAACAGTTGCTGCCTTTCAACACAAAAATAATACATGAAAATAAGTGTATCTCTTTGGCATTAAATATAAGCTTTTTAAAAATCTTTGCATTGTTGAGGCTCTACAGTTATAATAATAACAATAATAATAATACATTTTATTTATCAGCACTTTCAATAAAACTCAAAGACACTTTACAGGATCTTGAAGTGGATATGCTGCTTTATTGGGAGCCAGTGAAGGTGTTGCAGGATGGGTGTAACGCATTTCTTTGAGTAACTTACACTTTGACTTCTAAAGAAGTCTCTTATGTCTTTTTTTAGACATCCTGGCTGCGCCTAATTACCAAACACACATACAGGGGCGTAGCCATCATTTCAGAAGTGAGGGGGACAAATTGTTCAGAGGTCTATTGAGTGATTTATCATCCTCTTGCATTCAATTGCACCTCTCCTTAGTGGCTAAAGAACCACATAACCACAAACAGCACAGCACCAGGGGACCGACTTTAGTTCTTTAAAATTACATACTGTCAAAATTCAAAAGCTGCCAAACTCTTGTTGAGTTGACACAGAATGACCCTCGAGCATCTACAGCAGAGGTACTCAAATACAATTCTTAAAGGGCCACAAAGATTTTTTTCAATGACTCAAAGGTCCATGTATTGAGGTCGGTCAGGCCACATGCAATAATACTGTAGTATTCAAAACAAAATGTCCTTTTCATTCAAAAGGACAACAAAAATACGAACTAAAATAAAAAGTAATTTCCATTTTGACATAAATTAAAATACATAGTTGAATATTTCCTCTTTTTGTTTGCCTTCAGACATTGTGTCCATCACTTCAGTCATGCATTATTTTATTATTTCTGCATCTGAGAATGGCTTCTTGTGCTTATCTAGGCTCCTACAGCCGGCAAAATGTCAAATGCGAACTGCTCCAAAAACGAAAGTGAAAGTGAAAATTGCGCTTGCAGCAGTGAGTGACCCAGCTGTCTGTGTATCGCTGGCATGCAGGGCCGTTTCTTCCTATGTGCAAACTATGCGGTTGCATAGGGCCCCCAAG
>OMLP01039272.1:0-17454 GCA_900302685.1 Spondyliosoma cantharus | reverse complement strand
TGCATATCTGTGGGGGTGGGAGGGTTGGGCTGTCTTGATTTTCTTTTCTTGATTTTCTTTGTTGTTTTTAAGATTTGATTTGATTAAAGAGTTTTCTTCAGTCCTGCTCCTCGGGGATGCCTGCTTTGTATGTTTTAGATGTTTCCCTGCCTCAACACACCTGATTCAAATGAATGCGTCGTTACTGAAAACATTTTCACTTTTCAGTAAATATCTCAACATCCATCTAGCGCCACCCTGACATTCAATTTTATTTGGTTTTGAGTAGAGACATTCCAATCTGATCCTGATCTACCTGGGAATGCTGCTTGGACAAGAGTTTACATTTTAAATAACATACAGACCACCTTGCTTAGAAATTGAAACTCACTCTTGGCTTTCTGTGCAGGCTGAAGTCCTGTTGTTCCATTGTTTCAAGAAAAAGCTTCGTCTCTTTCTGACTCGATTGATTTTGTTGATACCATTAACAGGTTTGCTTCACCGTCCACCTCATCCAAACTCGACCGCTCGTGTAACTCAGCCCTGATGTGACTCATTTTAGATTTGGGACCCGTTGCTGTACTTTATACAGCATGTGGGGTAGTTATCTCACTATGGGATGGTATAATCTACGAGATTATTTTAGGGATATTTCCTAGTTTTTCGTGTTGCAAAACAGTCATAATCTCAGGTCGCATAAATGTCTTGAGTTCAAAGTTCCTTCTGTCGGATCAGAGCCCAGCAAAACAAGCTCGTCCTACTTTGTTCTGTGGTCCTGGAATGACCTGCAGGCCAAGTTTAAACTTGAGACTCAAGTGTCTTTAAATGGAATTAATGCAGAATAATGGAATAATCAGTCGCTTCACACCTAAATACTGTTGCTCTCCCCATGCACCATATTATGTAATGTACTGTTATACTTACTGCTGCTATTATGATTTGATTTGATGTCTTTGTTGTCTTGTCATGTCCTCCGTGCTGCTATTATGACCCTGTCTCGGCTAGCTCTCATTTGTAAAAGAGATTTTAATCTCAATGTGACTTGATTGGTATTGGAGCCAATACTTAATTATCATATCAACTTCATTTTTAGCCAGCACTAACTGTCACTTTCACCAGTTCTAATCACAAATGTCAGTGAAGGCAGGTCATATCAGCCATCGCTACTAAGTGTTAATTCCGTGAGTAATTTGATGAAGGATTGGGTAGAGTGCCCCCTGTAAACTCTGTGCTCGTCCAAAGATTATTTGTGAGGGAAGAAGCTCACTCCAACAGAGTGATATAAGCCTTTAGTCTTTGAACCAGGACATACCATATTTAGATCAAGTATGCCTAGAAAAATAAGTTGTGCCAGATTAAGCTGGATCTGTTATTACATATTTTAAACAAATATTCGATTTAGGCATCCTCAGTTTTGAGTCAACTGTCTGACCAAACGTTGGATGGATTGCCATGAAACTGGACACATGTCCAAACTTCTCCCTCAGGATGAATTCTAAGAACTTCATTTAACCCTCCATCTCGTGCTGCTATCAGTAAAAAGATTATGTTAATATTAATTTGGTGGATATAGTAGACTTTATACATGCTCAATACCAGCATGTCTGGATTAGCATTAGCTCAAATCACTATTGAGCCTGAGCTTCTGCTTACAGAGCTGCTCCTGGGCTCCAAGACTTTTTCAGTCTTGCTACTTTCTTTCATCTGTTGAATTGTATGAGATGCTTTCTGAAAACATTTTGAACTGTGTGTGTGTTCAAACTCCCTTTGCACTCACTGACAGCAAAATGTGTGAACCCATGCCAAACATACACAATGTCTTCGCCCCTTTGGTTCAAAAGAAATACCTTTCATGCTCATTTTTGTTCTCATGGTGACTCAACAGGCTGCTCAAGTGGAAGCATCCAAAGTTGCTTCGACTAATCCCATTTTCATAATCAGTCTTGGCTTGAGCCAAACAAAACCATTGCCACTAGACAGACGTGTCAGTCCAGCACGAAAAGGCGGTACCGTATCACACCGACGCATCACCCTTTTCACAACCACCCAAAAGTAATTTCAGGGTTAGGGCAAAGGAGCCAAGTTGTCCAAATGAAAAGGGCCTCGATGAAGAGAGGAGGCCATTTTCCCGAGAAGCCGAATTGACTGTTGCAAACAAGAGGCATGACCGAGATGAAATTGGCTCACCTGAATCCATTCCTGGGAGGGAGGGGGGAATGGAGAGATGAGAAGGAGGGTGAAAGCGTGACAGAGACTGGCAGAGAGAGACGCAAGAAGACAAATGAGACCATGAAAGAGAAAAAGGATCGGGTGTGGGTGCAGGTGCAGGTTCAGGGCCAGCAGAGAGGAATAGAGATGACAGGAGAGTAAGAGAGAGGAAGAGGTGATATTATATAGATAGAGGATGGAAGACTGAACTTTCCCTCCGTGTCATTCATGGTCTTATCTTAACCGTAGGAGTTATAAAACCTTCAGCGAGAGTAATATCCATTTTACCATAATCTTTACGCAAGAAGCCCTCCATCATCAATAATAAAAGCTCCTCCCAGAAATCAAAATGAAATATTTACAACTCATCTGCTGTGTATACTCTGTCACTGGGTTACATCTCTTCATACACATTTAGATAGTAATATTACTCGAATCAATTCAAAGGATTATGTTTGAGAAATGTTAGCTTATTGAGATTTGTAATAATAGGCGATGGTTTGATTTATAACTGTGTGTACCGAACCCCAAATGAATTTTGTAGATGCAGCCATTGTGCGTCTCTTTCCAATCACATCCAGTCTTGAAAACTGCATATTTAATCAGATATTAGCCTTGATATGACCAGAGATAAAAGCTGGCGTAAGTATGATGCAACTTCTTCCTCCATCGCAGGATCATAATTGCACATCATGTTTCTCAAATGAATTTCCTAATCCGGAGTCTTTCCTCAGCCACTTGGAAACTCTGTGAAAGTTTTTGCTCGGCCAGTATCAGACTTTTATAGCCAAGCATAATTGGGACCATAAACCTGGTCTGAGCCTCATTCAATAATGATTCCCTGCTTCGCATACCTGCTGGCCTTTAGCAGAATATTACTTATTAAGCACTCCAAAATCTAGCGGAAGTATTATCCGTAAGGTCAAGCGTGGAGAATCTCTCAGAGAGGCAAGGCTTTATGAGCTCGGCTTCTCTCACATCTCTACGCATTGCAGATGGCATGCTAATGGACGCTGGTTGCCATTTTTAGGCTGTTGTCCCCTTCAAGATGCTGGTGATAAAATGCAAATGTGCACGTTCTCTTTTAAGTTAATGTAATCAGCGCTCATTATCAACTATTCATTTACTTGTTCAGGTTCAAGTGTAACTCCAGATATTTGTTCTAGTTTGTACACTTCAGGTGTGAAAAGTGAAGCAAACACAGAGGTGCCCTAAACCTGCATCATCCTTCTCATGGAGAGAAAGGGGGCGACTCCACTGGTTTCAAAAAGTCTCATTTTTTATAAGCTTATGGGAAACTCATCATTCTTCTCACTTGATTTATTACCTCAGTAAACAGCTTCCAAACTTCCAAGTCTTCTTCAACGCAGCATGAAGTTCATTTAATCAGTGATGGTCCCATTTAGAGTAAAAACAAGGATAAAGCAGGGTTTGTCTTAGGGCATCGTAATCTTGTGATTGACAAGTTGCTACCACGACATGTCCTCGGTTTTTCAAATCAGATCCAATCAGGATATCCTCCCTTGCTCCACCCTCTCATCTAAATATGGTCACCTCTGGCTTCCCAAAAACCAAGATGGCAATGGATTTAATGCCAGACTGTTAGTCCACAAATCAGTGGGTGAAGTCATGGTGGCTTAGGAAATATTCAAATCCAAGATGATGTTTTTAATAACTACACAATGGCATCAAATGTCAGGAGAATGAAATTCTGTGAATTTGAGCAGTTCATGTTGGAGCAATGCACACAGAAAGTTTTGTAAGTGTCTGTCACTACCACGCCTCGCAGAGCGGATAAATATCGTATCAGATGTCGGCCAAATCACGCATGTGTGATAGTCGACACTTCAGGACCCCACAGTTTTTTTTAGGTGGCCTGAAATCCGTTGACGCTTGTCAAATCACACAAATCTCTTACTGGCTTTGTGGTGTGAACCTAACTATATCTGTGATCAGTCAAGGCCCTACTTTCTCAAATTGTCTTGTGTCACTATGAGCAGATCACCCTGCCCACTGTAGTGGAAATAAAATCAATGAATCCATCAAAAAAGCCAACGTAGTTTTCTCCCTGTATTCATCTCGGACTCAAAAACTATTTTTTAGACTGAATGTCTGATCCTCCTCCCCGGGAGGTGTGTGGTCAGCTGCTCTGGGGTCACTGAGATCAGTGGCAGCCAAATGGAGGTTGAAATCGTTGTGAACTGAACGTATCGATGCTTCGCTTCGCGTGAGGAGACTCCCATTAATGTTTAACCACCAAAGTGTAGGCAAGCTTGTATTTTTAAAAATCATCATGGCGACTGAAGTGTCTCTCAGCAAGGCACTGCATTCCTCAAAATGCTGTTTTCTACTGAACACTAACTTTTTGAGTCCCTTTTAAGAAAAAAATATTCCCTTTGAGGATGAAAAAGTGAAACTCAAACTTGCAACTGCAATACTACCTTCATGAATTAGCAATTCCAGGTCTGCTCTTTGTTTAAATCCAATTCTTCTCAGTCTGTTTGAGATCCCTGATGCATTGTATTTGTTTGATTCAGGAGTGCACACACACTCTCAGATCCAACTCACTAAAGAATTGCTTGAGATAAACCATCCCCGGTGTAAGCAAGGTTTCCTGTTCAGAGGGTAATGCATGTTGGCCCGCCTTGTAACCGTTATACTATTTCCCTGATTGCCTCATGCTCCAAACATAGTCATTTGACATTGTTGTGTTGCATCCCCGTCTCAAAGCAGGGTGACGGTGGATTTGCTTGATTTCTTTAAGACAAGAGTTCAATCATCCCTGCAATCCCACAGTGTCACATCAGATTTTATCACACAGGATATTCAAGGGTATGCTGTGTGATTATCCCCTGACAATACAGATAAAAGCTCTCTCTCTCTCAAAGACACACACACACACACACACACCCATCACACACCGTCTTGAAGGCTCCCATGTGCTTGTGTACACACACACACACACACACACACACACACACACGCACAATGAAAACCAAACCTTTAACAGTGAACAAACCATCCCCCCCTGGGTCAACAGCAAACGCGGCCCATGGAGGAGGAATTGTTTCAGTGCGGGACCTGTAGTGCGCCATTGTGAGCCAAGGCCACCATCATCAGAGAGACAGAGGAGAGAATCATCCCTGAAAGAATGCCACAGATCACTTCCCCTCCCTCGGCCTTCCTCTCCCGGGAGACTGGCAAAGAACAAGGCGAATCCATCCGATCGAATGTCACGCAAATACACAGCCCCCACGTCCAGCAGTCCTGTGATTGCTGTTGGTATACCCTGGTTATTGACCCATGCTGTGTGTGATGCGTGAGTTTCTCTGAGACTGTGTATGTTTCCGGGTGTGTGTGTGTGTGTGTGTGTGTATTGTTTGTATCAGAGACGGATTGGAAGGCCATCATGCGCTGAGCTGACCCTATCTCCAAGGCTCGGAGGCTGCATGGAGAGATCAGAGCGAAAGCCAAGCCCACTGTCTCCTACTGTGATGGAGGAAGGATCTGTGTGTGTGTGTGCTTGTGTGTGTGTGTGTGTGTGCGCGTGTGCGTGTGTTTAGAGACGAGATGACATAGCCCAGAGCCCCTCTGCAGCCGAATCCAAAAGATAAGAGAGAAAGAGAGATGGGCAGCTCCACAGATGGTGGAGGGCTCTGGTGAAACTGTTGGCGTGTTTATACGTGTGACGGATGACACTTGGTCACATGTATATGCATATTTAAGCACATAAATCTTGACAGAAAGTTAAAGTCAAATGCAAAGCAGGGCGTCTAGTAACTTCAGGCTGACTTTAAAGCAAGGTGATTTAACAGTTATTTAAATAATTTAAAGCCTGCGGCTGGCTTTATTGTATGTTTTTCTTACTGTCATCAAATCCCATGAATAGACCAAAACCACCAGTGCGTTTGTCGGTCTCTCAGTGCTTTCTGACTTTTTCACCCCGTCTGTGGCACCCAGTCCACAGAAGCAGGTATAGTTTCATTAAAAACAAATAAAGGCAAAGTTATTTCCTTAAAAAAAAGTATATTATACAATGTACATATATCAAATGTATGTATATGATGAATTATACATATGTCAAATGTATGCATATGTATATCATAAAATATACATGTATATCAAATTAATGTTTATTGTGGGGTACATCAGTTTGGTCAACAAACTTTTGAGTGACGTATGCAGAATTGAGGACGTGGACGTTTTTTATTAAGATGCATCCGTAACAATTGTGATAAAAAAAGAGTGCGATCACACTTTTCAGTGAACTTGCAGAAATAAATCTCCCATCAACCACCGCAGCAGCTTCCACGTCCACAGAAAATGATGCCATTGGGATGAGTGTGTGGTTTGGCAAAACAAAGCAAATTACCCCAACTCACGGGAAGGAAATTGGCTATTGTGCCACAACACAATGCCAGGCTGAGTAAATGAAGTAAAACTAAAAGGTAATGCAGTCTGAAAATCAGGCTAATTGCACCTTTAACTGCTCAGGCAACATTTGCCACTTGAATTCATTCATTGTTGGTCTTTTCACTCCAAACAGCTTCATTTTACGCAAATATTTACAGCCGCGCGGCAACTAAATCCTCTTTGCTCGTGAGCTGACACATATAAGTGCATTTTATCTGTTAAGAGAAATGTAAACACAAACATTTTGCAGTGAAAAGTGACTGGCACCCTGGGCAACAGCTGCTGCAGGCCCGAGGCTCCCCTCACAGCGCTGTCTAATCCTTATGCAGGTTAATCCAACTCTGACCTCCTAGTCCTCACTGACCGATCATATCTCCACCTCTTCCTCTCTCCCCCCCACATGCACTCTGCTCATACAGTCATTTTCAGCCACACTTGTCTCCCATCACTCGCAATCTCTTTCTCGCCCTCCTCCCTCTATCCCGTATATATCCCTTATCTCTCTTTCTCTCTTCTACTTCTGACCCCACCTCGCTGTCCCTCTTCCTTTCCCCACCTCAGAGTTGCCTTAAGGAGATTTCAAAGCCCATTCGGCAGCAGTTCTAACTGCCAAACTGATGGCCAGATAAAGTCCCCATTTACCTTGTCCTCAGTTTCCCATTAAAGCCCATTTTTCGGGACCGTAACTTTAGAGGAAATAGGAAGGAGCGTGGAGAAAAAAGGAATCAGCCACTCGGCCCCCCCTTAAGCTCTTTCTGCTGTTTATTTGCAGCAGCGTGAAGAAGGAAGGGAAGTTTTTAGAGGAGGGGAGGAAGGGACACAAGAAGTAGAAATGGGACTGGAAAAGGTGACTTGGAAGTGTCAGTGGCCCCGTCCCCATAGGAAGGCATTGTAGTGCGTAGCTGCACCCTCGGGCAAGGTAGCTTCATTGGCAGCAGAGATGGATGATCCGGAACACTGTACACTGTGTGCGTATAGAAGTTACAGTCATTTCACCTGCACAAGGGCATAAGGCACTCTAAGTAGCTCAATTAAAATGTATATTTTCCTCATTTACTGCCCTCCTGGGTGAGCTGGAGAGATGACAGTGGGGTTTTCTAAAGGTTGCACGGGCCGCTGTGCATGAGGGCATCTTGGCAGGTGAGCGCATTTAAAGGGGCATATTTTAGGGCAAAGGCAGTGGGTTGGTTGCTCGTTGGCACAGATATATAACAATGCAGCGGCGCGTGCCACATGTGGTCCCCAGAGAGGCCGGGCGCCGTGCCAGCCCAAGTTGGCACTGTCACCTTCAATGACTTGGGCATCGCTGCCACCACGGGGGGCGGGGGCTTTTCTTTTAACAACTTTTTTTGCACGTTTGCATTTAACTAATTAGGTGAAATAGTAAATAATTTTTGCCAATAATGAATCAGGATGTACATGTACCTTTAAATCTGGATTAATTCTCACTGCACTGAAAAGCAGCTCACCTTAAGCATATTTTAATTAACCCACGCAGACAAGGAGGTGTACATGGATCATTATGCATTCTGTAATGTAAGACCCAAAACTATCTTGTATGTTTTACACCCTGACATAATTAGACTTCATTGCATAGTATGAATAATGGCATTAAAACATCGCCTGAAGCAGTCTTCAAATGAAGTCTTTTTTGAAAACATTCTTTTCAGCGTTTACATGAGCCCAAGCTTACAGCTCATCCATCTCTCTAACCTGTTGCTGTCTGTCTGGCATGCTGATAACCATATGTGAGTTTTTACACCCCGTGTCTTTATAAACAGACCGAAGCATGACGCGAGCTGTCAAAAAAGACACAGGCCGAGCAGCTGAGGGTGGTCATAAATAGTTCCACCGAAGCCACAAGGTCTCATGTCGAAAACTCCCCATAATCAGCTGCCATTTGTTAGTTTTACATTTACGGCATTTAGCAGATGCTTTTGTCAAAAGCGACTTACAATAAGTACATTTGTCACAAGAAAGAAACAGCAACATATCACCGTCGATAAAGAAAGAAAGAAAAAATATTTTCCTCATCATAATAACAAATGTCGTGCTGTTTCACAGGATTTCAGCTAATATTAGTTCTCACTACCAGACTTTGTGCAGCCTTATATGAGTGCTCCCTGGGACGAATTTCATCATTAATCAATTAATCATGTGATGTTCAAAGGGACATCCACGAATTGCTTCCTTAGTCCAACCAACTGTCCAAAACCCGAAGACTCTTCATTTACTCTCAGAAATGACAAAGAAAAACAGCAAATCCTCACATTTAAGAAGTTGGAACCAGCAGAACGCTTGACATTATTGCTTGAAAAATGTGTGAAATTATTTATTTATTGTTCAACTAACTGGCCATTCATTTTCTTTCCAACAACTAATCACCTCTCTTGTTGGGCAGGTTTGGGAACTGGACTAGTCTTGACTATTTGTCTGCAGTGCAGTCTGCAATCAAGCCTTCAATCTGTGACTCAAAGCCTCAAACTGAGTGGCAAATTAGATTCAAGGCCTCTGTGGTGCACTTATCCTGAATGTAAACTAATTTCTTGTCTATAATGACCCCAACTGGAAATTTTTGTTATCAAGTATACTGATAATGTAAAACATGGTAAAAGCCGATATTGTGTAATAATTTCCTCGTGAAATTAAAAATAAGAGAATTAAGATAAAACAGATGAGGTCTGCTTTTACTCAAAAGACTTTAAACAGCTGAGGTGTTGGTTTTATCGAAGGTGCTGCGGCACCGAACACGGAAGACGTCTCTCATATTGTGTGTACTCAGTTAGCATCCAGGCTGGACAAAGGCTTTCAAACAGAATATCCCTGAGAACTGTGTGCGTATGTGTGCTCAGCTTTTATGTGAAATCAAAGCCTTCTTGCTCTGTCTGCTCAAGGTCCTCATGCCTCATTATTCAGCGAGATTGTTATTAATGGCCAGGTGTGAACAAAAAAAAAATCCAGTACCCAAAAATAATAAAATCCACCCTTCCTTCACTCCCTCTTTCTTTTTCCTTTCCCTCACCTCATGTATGCACGTATGTAGTCATACCTACAAGTGTACATCTTAGCTGGGTCCCTTGGTATCAAAGGAGGACTATATTTGTCCCCTTGGGCTGTTTTTCTGTGCTGTGCAGCAATCAAGGGCCAGAGAACTGGCTGTTAGTCCAGGATTAAAGCCAGCCCTCTCCACATCCATCAGGGGATAAGGCTACACACAGCCCTGCTACTCAGGGGAAGACTGACTCTAGCTCTGTCTTCGGACCCAGATTGATCCTCCGCCAGCAATTTTATAGATTGTGGGCAGTGGAGGACCAGCTTTTTGAAGAAATGCTACCCCCGCTTCTCGTTTCGTCCAAGAACAGAGAAAGATTTCCTCTCAGAGGCGCAAGCCATTTGCAAGTCTGGAGGGGTTAGGTGAAGGAGTCAGAAAGCAGGATGACGGCCGTGAATGAGAGGTCCATAATGGATGCCTCAACAGAGTTTCTGCCAATGATGTGTTTGTCAAGGAGATCTTTTTTTAAAGAAATACATCCACCTCAACTAAAATATTCGTAAGAAAAATATTCCTTGCACCTGGTCATCCCATATATGTGATTTTATTTATTTTATTTTGCAGACTTTTTTTCTTCATTTACCGTCTTTCTCCAGGTTATCGCTCTGGGAAAGAGGGATTACCGCTTGTTGTCACTGAGCGCCCTTCGCTAACCTGAAACAAGCTTGCTTTATGATAGACCTCCCCTTTTTTTCCTTCCTTCTCTGCATACTGCCACATTGCCCCTTTCAAATGGAGGGCAAGCCGAGCAGATAGCCTGGCCTTATCTTATCCTCATTCCCTCTCTCCCTCTGACAAGATGAAGAGAGAACACAGGGTTGTAATGGGGGAGGGAGAGGAGCGTCTGATGCCTTAACACTGTCCTATCGTAGCTGAGGCTCAGTGCGTGCGCTGGTTGCGTGTAAGCACTGCTAATTGCAAACTGGGTTGAGCGTCTGATGCATAATGCATTGTGTGCATAGATAGCTGGAGCCTTTATACATAAACTTGCACGCGCGTGGTGCATCATGACCGTTCCATGTAGCATCTCTCCCACCTGCAAGAACCTGCTCCAGTTGAGGATCCACGCCTCAGGGTGCTCAAAGCTAAGAAAGGCCTCTCTTCCCCCCCTCTACTCCCCTTTCTGTTATCCCACTCTTCTCCTGACTTTCTTGTGATACATGATTGATCTATGTGCTGCCGGACTCAGGTGGGCTGTTTTTATGCGAAGCATTTCTCAGAGAAGACTTGTGCTTTAAATGATTTATGGCTGCGTGCTCTTCAGTTTGGGTATCCGTGTGCATTTCTGTGTTCTGGCATGACTGCATGCGTGTTAACCGGAATGTTTGCAGCACATTTGCGCCATGAAACATTTGAAATGTAAAACAACAGAACAACACGAGCTTGAGGAACACAGATTGCTCCTGGAAACCAAAATGCAAACAATGTGGACGGAGGTAAAATAATGGAGACAACACAGATTTGATGTTCATCGCCATGAGACTAAACGTCCATAGTTGTAGCGGAGGGCTTGAAAAGGAGAGAAGGAATACACGGAGCTCCCCAAGGCTCAGTTGTAGGCCTAATCACAAACCACACAATCACAGAATAATAATTGGAATTTCCCCTCAGCTTGACGAGCGATGTCCGCCAAACGTAAGGTTCAGAGAGCTGCTTCCATATAGTGCAAAGGTCCTGATCCACATAGAACACTCTCATCCATTAAAAACCTTGTCAAAGACCACTTGGTTCCCAACAGAGATGCCAAAGTAGGGCATGATTCTCACTTATACTGACCACCCGCTTCTTGACAATCTGCCAGAGAGAGAGTGAGAGACCCTTTAATGCAGCCCCCCAAGCCCTGTGAATGAGGTCAGTCCATTTCCGAGGTGTGTGTGTTCTGTATGTGCGCACGTGAGGAGCGACGGAGGGACGAGTGTATATGGGAGGGTTCCCCTGTAAGTGCCAATTAGCGGCTAGAGGTATAAGCATCAGTCACAGGAGAACAGGTGGAGTGCTTTTGGTAATGCCTCTGTTAGATTTGTGAGTCACATCTCCAGCGTTTCATCAGTGAATTCTGAGCTTATGAGAATCCATAACTATTTGATGATCTTTTTTAAGATTATTTTTATGGCATTTCAGCTTTATTGGGCAGCAGAGCGAAGCGATAGCAAATAGGGGAGAGTCGGGGAATGGCTTACTGCAGAGGCTGATTGCTAGGTTTTAACTTAAGATGCCAAACTCAGACTCATAACCGCACTATATTAGCCTTATTATCCATTGTGGCATGAAGCTCTCCTGCAGTGATGATGTTTTTTCTCCAGCCCTTCTGTGTCCCCTCAAACTACGTTATTTTAGCATATCGCTTCTCTTCCTGTCCTTACATGTTATGAGCGTCCAATCCTTCACGCCACCGCCACACTTCAGTCCTGTTTTGACACTCCACTCACTCAGCATGAGAGGGATAGCCGCTCCCCGTCGCTCTCTCATGTGTTTCTTTGTTCCTCCTCTCCTTGCTTCTCCTCGCTCCGCTCCCTCCATCCCTCCCTGTCACCGCGAACCCAACACCTGCAAAACACAGACGGCTCAAAATGCACCGCAAATAGGCAGTTCTGGTACTGTATCTGTTGGCGTGTGAGAGGGAAGAGGGAGAGGAAGAAGCCAGGGGTGCAAAGTAGAGAACGCTATGATCAAGTAGACACTAAACACACGGACACACACACATACACAAGTACATTCCAAGTAAATGTCAGCCTCTTTGATATTCTGATGGTTCACCCCGATTTCTCTAAGCAGATGATGCGTGGCCACTGCAAATGAGAATATGTAGCAAATACGTAGTGTTTTCTCTCGTACGTCCTGCTATGAGGGAGTACAGAGCCGGCGCGGCGGCCGAGCGGGCGGACCTGCAGGGCGTACATGAAGTTTAAAAAGGAAACACTTGTGCCGGCGGAAGGTGTGAATGTTTAAAGGTGCACAGTGTAAGTGAGAAACACAGACTTGTGAACGTGACGATTAGATTCCTCTTTCTTCTCCCTTTGCTCATTGTATCAGCAGCCTTTTATTGTTTAACGCTCAAAACATACCGATGATAACTGCGCAGATAAATAATTCAAAGAGCGTCGCGACAGTCGAACGTGACATTATGACCCTTTGTTTTCAAGTTTGAGCGCAGTCATTATTCATTGTTATTACATATTCTGTGGTCATCAGTGATTTGATGTCAAGTTATTAATTAATTTTGCTGTTTGCTGAGACCTCCGGTGGTTGACATGTTGAAACTTGAAACAGCAGGAACTTTGAAGCAGCTATGGAGATTGTTTGCTACTCTGTCAGTGCTCTAAGTCAAACTTTAAACACCACAGACGGGGATTAGGGCCACACAAAAGAAGTTGGCTGACTGACGAGTCTTTAATTTGACTTAATATCGAGTAACGTCACAGTGTGTATATGAAGTAATTAGACCCTATTAAAAAGTGGATCTACGTATTATCTACCAGGCGTCTTATCGAGACGAAGTCTCGTCTTCAAATTAAGAATCAGGTTAGATTATTCTGAGTGAACATTTTTCGAATCCCGGCGAGCATGTTCAGAAAGAGATTATTGTATGAGGGGAGAGAGAAAGAAAAGAATCACAGCAGGCAGCTGATAATGCAGTTGGAACTTCAGCTTCCCTTTGCCCTGGTAGACGCTGCCAGACTCCTCTCTGCATCCCCCGTATCGCCGTCCCCTGCCAAAGTGTCACATCACTCACTCCGTATGTTGCCAAATATTTGTGTGCGCGTGTGTGAGCACATGGGGTGTGTGTGTGTGGGGGGGGGAGGTATTAATTCCACCACTGTGAGACAGTCCGTTCGCTGCTTTTTCTTTCTCCCTCTTTCCCCACCTCTCATCTCCGTCTGGCCCGACTCTGCTGAGCTCAAGTGAGCCAAAGTTCAGCTGAAGGGCAAACTGACTTTACAGTAGTAGGCAAGAGAGTCATGTGTCTCAGGGGCTGGCGGTCTACACTCCTAATTGACCTCCCCTTTTCTTGCACACACACACATACGCGCTCAGTGATTTAAAAAAAATTTTTTTTTATCTGATTCCATTCCACCAAAGCTGGTGTTGACAGCACAGAGCGCTTTATGGGAACAGCACGTCCATTCTTTCTAACGCCTCCTAATCACTGGCACTCCTCCTCTCTGCTAAACCTGAGAGGGGAGAAATGAGGAGAGACAGAGGGAGAGAATTAAGGAGTATGGAATGAGATAAAAAGGAGGAAAAAGGCAAGGGCTGAGTGGCAGGGAATACCTGCAAAGGGGGGGACAGGAGATTGCAGGAGACAGAGGAGATAAAGAGCAAAGGAAATGAACATGTCCTATTTGTTTTTGGTTTTATTTTTGGATGGGGGGGAACATCGGGGAGGGATATTTTGGTGATGATCAAGACCCTGTCTGTTTCTGTTATCTACCCCCTCCTCTGCCTACCCAGTTCCCTATTCTGAAGCCAAGAGGTAAAGCCAAACCACCAGTCAATCTAAGCAGATACAATAGCTGCAGGCCAAAACAATGCACAGAGGAAAACAAAAAAAAGAGCAGTGTAAGTAGGCAGAGATTGGGACAATGCGCGAGGGAGGCTGCTGTGAATTGCAAATGTGGTTTGGATGCTGATATGCACGTGCATCGCTCAGACACAGAGAAACACACACACGCACAAGATGATGACACAGGAAAGAGCTACTCAAGCTGCAGCTAAGCTGTGTGTGTCGAGGTGGCTACATGTGATCATGCTTTCTGTCGCCCAACACAAAAACAAAGACACACACACTTATCTCCCACGTCCCCTGATTCACAAATGTATGTTCACAGACGTCAACAAATTTGATAATGGAGTTATCATTTAAAGAAATCCTTTGACAGTTTGTGAAGTAGGAAAAAAGAAACCATACTACTGTCCTATTGTATGTATTTAAATATGAACCTCTAGCTAGCAGCCAGTTGGCTCAGCACAGTGCCTGGGAGAATGTGCATGCAGTATATTCAAGTCTAGTTTTAAAAGTGCAATACTGTATGTAAGAGCTGGACACCAGATTCATGCTCCAAACAAATGGGTGGCAGCATATCACCGGGGAAACCGCTAACTGCTGTTCAATGTATCTGCTGTTTGCTAGTTAGCTCAATTAGCCATGCAGCTACCGGACTGGGAGCTTTCTTCAATTTCCCCCGAGGGAACCTCCCAAAGGGATTAATAAAGTCGTGTCAAAGCACCAGGGGAGTGTTGGTGTTGACACCACGAGCACAGGTTTGGACTGCCGGGAGGAGCGAGGGGGGGGAACGGGGGAATACTGATGGGGAACTGTGACGGAGTGGGTGCCAGAACCTGAGCTGGGTAAGCGGGAAACGGAACCAGGCTCGGCAGCCTCTCGGCGAAGTTGACTGGACCGGGACTGAACACGGCGTCGCAGACATGAAGTGGGAGAGAAAGGAAAGAGTCCAGCGCCAACGTCCAGAGGCCTGAGCTGCACTATGTGACGGTCACCTCTGGAAGTACAGTGGTGGAACCGGCTGGGGTTAGTTAGCTGTTTTTTTTCAATGTTTTAAACTTCTTGCATAGACAAGAGTATCATGCAGTGATCTTACTTTATATCACACTATGTACTGAGACAGAGATGCTCATGATTTTATTTCCAGAACATTCCCAACCACTTCAACTTAGTGACAGATTCATTAGGCCGTATACATGCACACTGATCTCATGCTGGTGCCGTTGCTTGCAGTACAATGGTTTGCCATCGCTAATCTGGCATTAGAAGCCAGGCAGCATATTTTGCAGTCCTGCAACGCAGCTTATGTTCTCTCGACAGGGAGTCGTAGGGTTCTGGCTGTGCTTCCTCTTTATTTCTCTCTTTCTCTCTCTCTCTGTCTCTCTCTCTCTCTCTCCCTCTCTGAATCACACCAAAACAAACCAAGGCCAAAAATACTGCAGTCTTGCATTGTTCCTCCAACTAATTACAAGGCAATGCATGCTCAACCTTCATTTATTAGCGACAAAAATAACACCAAGATAGAGAATCACAGCACTCATTTGGAAAACATGGTGAGACAAAAGGGAGTTAATTAGGACATGAGAAAAAAAGAAATGGAGAAATCGTGAATGAAACAAAAGGCACCCATCAGAACTATCCCTTCTCTTGACTGTGCGGCATGAAAAGGGCATGTCAGCGAACGAAGGGTTGTGGGAAACGATTTCAGCATTTTTGACAGTTGTGAATTCTTGCTAAATAGGCGGGTTGTTTTTTTTTTTCATGGCTCATGTTTTTCAAAGAATGACAACATGAAAAGTGAGCACGTCATTAATGAAGCCTGTATTAACAAGGAAACGGCAGACAAGAATCTCATCTTCTCCTCCCCAACAAGCAGCAGTTAATTTGACTGGCTATCTCCCCAATTTAATCTCCATTTGCTTGTATCTTCACTCATTTCTATACGTCTCATAATTGATTAGTTGGACTAATGGCACACGGGTCTGTGTTTTCAGATGTTAATCTCAATGAAGCCGAACAGATAATTCATAGCGCCACGTGGATTTGCACGTGAGAATTATGCGTGTAGAGCTTTAAAAAAAAATAAAAAAAAGAAGCCTGCATATAAATGTGAGCTAAAGTGCCAGCGTGTTTGCTAGTGTGACCATTCCCTGTATCAATTATTCAAACTGACAAATGGCCACAGGCCGCCTGGTGTTTTGGCCAATTACAAACGGGCATACTGCGGGGCTAAACAGGGCCAGTTTTCGCCTGGGGCATTTCTCCTGACGCCTCTCACCCAGTGTGACAAGTCAGGACCCAAAACAGAGTCATCGCCACAGGTGGGGCTTGCCGCCTGAAGTCGACCAAAACAAACAATCCCCAAATGTCAAAAGTAGTGTGTGTGTTCGTGCATGTGTGTGCTGCACATATGAGAAGAAAAAAAAAAAAAGAAAGCCTCGATTTTGTGTGTGTGTGTGTGTGTGTGTGTGTGTGTGTGTGTGTGTGTGTGTGTGTGTGTGTTTCACGCTGTGGTGCTGAGAAAACTGTGGGCCATTTCCAGGTGATTTAGTTTGTGTGTGTGTGTGTGAGCGTCCACCACGCTGGCGTTCTGACAGACAGAAGAATTGCTCTCTCTTTATGCCTTTCATAACTGATATTTTCTCCACATCATGACATTTCCACATACCTCAAGGCCTGTATTTATGTTACAGAGCAGCTGCTTTGTATGGATAACAAGACATAGGCTCATTGACATTCTAATACAAATAACAAAACGCAACTGGGTAAAAGGCTCAAGTTTCATCCAGGAGAGGGGAGAAAACAGGCTTTTTTTGTTGAGCAGATAGTCCCGGTCTAATCTGATTGGCTGGTCACGTTTGAAGCTGTTGTAAAATGTCCAATAAACGTGCACCTTTGACCACATAATAGATGATTTAAATATTAATGCACTAACCAGAAATCATCTCTTATGCCAGTACTATAAGTATATAGCTCTGCGGGACAATAACAGTTCATTCAAACATTACAGATCAAAAATAAAAGGTAATGTTCTTTTTATATTACATCATATTACCTTTGTTACTTTTGTTTTATAGGAGCTGTAAGCCACAAGAGGCCACGCGTGAAATTTATTTAAGGACTGCTGCGGCTTATTGCTCGATTTTGATGTAAACTCTTTACCAAGCTGGAAAAAAATAAAATAAAAATCCATTCTCTCTCGCAGCGTCTTCACTCTGCATTAAGCACCCCTTTCCAGCCCACCAGCTCTGGTCAGGTTCCGCAGTTGGCCTCTTCTATCCATAACGCATGGATTTGC
>OMLP01039249.1:0-12729 GCA_900302685.1 Spondyliosoma cantharus | reverse complement strand
GGGGCAATTTGTTGCACAGCCAGAAGTACATCAATGAATTAAAAAGGTTTATTCCACCCAGTTGCTAAAACAATTCTGATTCATATTATCCCATTGTCATCAAAATATGCTTAAACCTCTTAAAATGGCTCTAAAACATACCAGAATCATTTTACCTTACATTGTGTTCAGAAACAAAGGACACAACTTTTATGAACATCCTTTTTATTAAAACAAAAAAAAGTTTTGATGCATCTGTCACACTTTGTCAAACTCCCCGCCTGGTAGAATCCCTAAAGGCCTCTACGATTCCCGAGAGAGAGAAAGAGAACAGAGCAGAAATAACATGTAATTACAGGTTATTGACATTTCAATTTTTTGTTTCATTAAACAAAATGTACGGGTCAAACAGTTCATTTCTAACAAGCTAGCATTAGCTACCTATTAGCTTAACGTAGATGAATACTTGACGTGCCTTTCAAACTATCATAGTAAATAGAGTCATATCATATTGAACATATCACATTAAAACGTACAATTTGCTGTCAAAATAGTATTTTTATGACATTAAACAAATAATGTCATTCATGTTCAATTCTCACACGATTCTGTTCCTGTTCCATTTTGGTCTCGTAATGAAAAGGGGGCACTGTCGTAAAAACTTAAGGGGCCTAGAACTGCGATCCCAGAACTGCGGGTCTGAATCTGCAGCCTCCGGATCTGCAGAGATACCCTCCTCGAACAAGCCAACATGAGTGTGGAGAAAAGTTTAGCTTTATTGTCTGTTCGGTGAAACAGAATTCCTTTATCCTTAAAAGTTTTCTGGAGAGTGGCTACTGTCCAAACTGTGATTTTTGAAGATGAAGGCCGGTCGGGGGATCTCACCGGAGTGTGGCGACCGGCGAGTTGTTCGGCCGATGTTGTCGGAACGATAGCTGGAGGCTGGATTTATCTTCGGAGGCTAAGGGGTCGGCGAACTGCGGCGACGGCAAAGTTCTGTTCCCGAATTTCCTCATCCCCTCTTGCTGCGGAACACTTAAAATGTGAGTTTACGGCAATTCCTGGCAGTTTTCTGTAGCTGACTGAAACTTCCAGTTGACTCGGAGTCTACGGCAATTCACAGTGACGAAAACTGCCATAAATCCCACTTTTCATGCAGTGGAAGGAGGTGGGCTGGGAGACACAGAGGATTCGTCGGGTGAACTATGGTAATCTTGCATGTTGAGGAGAGATGAGCCAGGCGGGATATGAACCATGGACAACACGGAGTTGGTGCTCTTCGCACTCGCTCGCTTCGTAGACGGCTTTTGGGCCACTGAAATCGGGTTCTCGGATACGGAGGTGACGGGGGAAGTTGTCGGTTTCTGATGAATGGTGATCCTGGTCTCTGTAAAGATCATCGTCCGACGGGAATAGTGATACGAAATCCATGATGAGGTAAGAAGAGGCTGATGCTCATGCAAATGTTTGTATGTGCTTGAGGGGTTGCAAACGTGATCTCGTTTCGCGCAGAATACGAGAGCGAAGAAGAGGAGAGGGTCAGGTGGTTATTTATAGAACACCGGAAGTTAGCGCTGTTTAGGCGTGGTCCTACTCCTGAAACTTCGCTAGATAAGCTTCAATTCATGCATGGTTTGTACATATATGTACACATATTATATACATAGGAATTCCACATATGTCCATATATTACATTTGTGTATGGGTATTAATTCATGTCACGTATTTGCTTACATCGTGTACATAATGTCATCTTATTGTAATCTTTTCCTAAACCAACCAAACCATGACTGTTGCTTGTTTATTTTGTTTTCAATATGGAAACGTAGGTCACCTCACTATGAAGTTAATGGGAAGAATTGGCGTATCCCCTGTGTGCAGTTTGGCAGCGCAAATTGATTGTACGTGGACTGATGAGACCGTGTTGGATGTATCATTATTTTTTCCAGCGCATGTATTTCTGGTTTATTCTTGCTCCATCCTGTGTTTCTTTCGGCTCATTTTGGCTTTGGCACTGCAACAACCTCATTATCTTAAAAAGAGTGGAAATTATTTCTTAATATAGATACATGTAGATGGATTGTTAGATGGATATAGAGATATATTACATGCATGCATACAGAATAAGATGCTGCTGCGTTATACATCACACACACATACACACAGTCAGTCGATTACTTGCTATGCAGGAAGCAGCCGACACAAACTGGCCTCTACCAGCATCATTTGATCAGCTTTACGCCTCCTTAGAGACACATGCATGATATTGATCACAGCTTTTCTGATGGATCCCGGTCGGCCTGTCTGAACATTTACAGAGATGAACATGTGAAGACTTCCAGCGCCACGCTTGAACAATCTATTGACACATTGTTTGTCAGAAGACAACGTTGGAATGGAAGCTATCTCAGCCATGCAGTTTAGTTCCTGGTTGAAACAAAACACCCTCCTGCAGGATCTCGCCAGATTCCTCAGAGAGATAGCTCAGGAAGTTTTGTACAATCAGCATCTTGTTCACACCTGGCGAAGGTGGAAGTGGCAGAATACCGATTGTGAATCAGTCACATTTCCCAGAGGAGTGGCTACACTAGCGCTGCAGTAGCATGATTTTTGTTGGACGAATTCTCATGGATGTCCTATATGTTACTGACAAAGAAACATAAAGAATCAGGACTGAATGGTGTCATACTGTAGAAATGAATGTTAATTTTGATAAATAAAAAAAGGCTACTAGTTGATTTATAGTAATTGTTAACACTGTTTCAATACTTAAACATTACACATACACCAACATAACATTCCCTTCACTACATCAAAAAGATGCTACAGCATCGTTATAGTTTTCATTTTTAAACAGCTTTAAAAATGCATTGCAGACTACTGAGGAGTTTTCATACCCACAGCACTATGATGTGGCCCATAACTGTCATCATATGTATATTTATATATATACAAAAAACATCTCTTTATCTCCTAACACCAATGTTAAATACTAATAAATCCAAAACAAGACAACCTCGAAAATTGCCAAACCATAACTATATCCCGTGTTTGATTTGATTTGTTATGTTTCTTCTTGGCCTTCTAATTTCTGGGAGTGCACACAGACAATGTCAACATGATGAACATTTACAGCTAATCAAATTATCAAATGAAAACACTGAGAACAGAGCGGGACAATCTCGTAGCCCCACGGCTGTCACAAGAACTAATCACACATATTGTTGTTATGTGATTGCTAATGCTCTTTTAAACAACATTTCAATCTCAATTAATTAAACTCATTTAGACTCGTTTGTTACTCAGCTGGAAAAAAAAATACATTTTCTGCCCAAACTGCCAATGACTTTGTAACTTTATTCAGATTGATCAAATGTGTCTAATTGGTCCTATCAAAGATGAAAAAAAACTAGTACAGTGAGGACTTTGTCAGTGCAAAACAACAATCATATTACAAAGAGCTCATGCATGTGCCAGTAAGACAGAACCTCCTATATACATATTCAGCAGTCAAAGTTCAGAAGTCTAACTGCACAGCACAAATGAAATAAATGAAGACTGTGTCAGTTTTATCCTCATACTTTTTCAAGTTTGGGCCAGCTCCCATATGATAGTTTGGATTTATGACTTTGGTCTTTGTGCAAAATATGCAAGCTTTCTAGTCATTTTTCAGCTCAGGGAGTAAATGTGGCTACTCCCTCTTGTAGTGCAGCACTAAATGGATTTCCTGGACTCGGTCATTATTGGACTACAGAAGAGGAGATGGGCCTTACCAGTAATTAAAAAGTGATTTTTTTTTTATATATATATATTTTTTTACAGGAATCTACTGCCTCATTAAAACCTCACAGGGCAGGTAAGAAGGGGTATTATCTGCTGATAAAGACAGCCAGGTATATAGTTCACACCATCCCTCTGAAATGCTGAGCAGAAATCCAAGCTTTCACAATAGAGAAAGCAAGTCCCTTTTCTCGCAGTATCATTTATGCAGTGAATGATATCTAGTAATTGGTGCGAACATCTTGGTTCACATTGTGTTTTCCGCGGGAAGCGAGAGCAGCAGAGCTCCCTGCTGAATTTTTTCCCAAGCTTTCTGCAGGCAGGATGTAAAGAAATCTTGTGAAGAGGTTAAGCCATTGTTAATTCCACAATGCTTAATCGTTCTCCTAAAATAACAAGGAGAAACAGCCGTCCTGGAACAGTCGCCAATGGAAAGATTAACTGGATTAGCACCAGATGATGCGGTCGAGCGGTGATTGCTGTGGGTCTGCATCATGTCAGTGTGGAAACTCTGTTTAGATCTGTGTTTGTCAAAAATGCAAATCTCAGTCGAACAATGTCAGTCACAGCATGACAAGGACATTTTACATCCATGAAACAAGACAATTTGTGATTATTTTTAGACCAATTTGATGCACAAATCACATACTTTGCATTGATACCACGCCTGAGGAGAGAGCTTCAGCTTTCTACTTTTTTCTGTTAGATCAGTTCCCAACCTTGATGGAGGAGAGAGAGTCGGAATAATAGATTCTGTGGGGATAAGGCTGGATTTTTGTTGAAGCACACTGTGAATCTTTGGCGAGGAAAGCCACTGTGGGCTTGTTATGGTGGCTCCTTATGAATAAGTGTGGAAGTTCTGCAGCTTTAATAACCTCACTACCTCAGTATCCTCTCTTTCACATCTGTCAGTCTGGTCATCTCCATATAGAGGACACAAAGCATCCACACCCCAGGGTGTCCATGAATGGGGATGTTTATAACAGCGTGGGATGATTTGTCACTCCTTAGTGCAACCTGTGTCCTGCAGGAAGCCAAATAATGATTTTAACTGCCCGTCTGAAAGATTGATCTCCCTAATCCTCCCCACCTTTCTTCCCACTGAAAGGTGCAGACTAATTTACGACGGAGCTGACGATGGGCATGCTACGCCTGTGAATGAATGATCTGGCCTCTAGCAAAAAGAGGTAATTTCCTCTTAATGCAGTGCCGTAAACATTTATCATCACGCTGAGCTGACAGCACATGGACACAGCCAGGGCGCTGCAAGTGCTCAGTTTAATCTCCGGAGATTTTTACCTCTGATTAGCGATGTGGCCTACAATCACCACCCACCATGCTTGGTTAATTTTACCACCACCTGCAGCAGTTACTGTTGGTTTGGGAGGTGCTATAAATAAATAGAAATCCTCGGGCAGTGCGAGGGGACAATTTCAGATAAGCATCAGTTACTGCCACCAGGGTACTGAGGAAATATTAACGTGTGTTGTTTTCAAAAAACGACAAAAGGAAAGACAAGCTGAAACCAAAGAACTGAATGAGGCCGGAAGGGAGGCTATCAAATTACATAATGCGATTAGCTTGACAACCGAGCTTGTGTTGACACTTTGGGATGTGTACCATTCCAATGATTTGGGAAGGCTCGCACTGTTCATTAAGCTCAGGGATAAATAATGTAGATTCACATTAACTTGCTCACGCAGAGAGAGAGAGGAGTTTGCGCATGAATATATAATGAGCTGAAACAAAGAAAAAGCTTCAAACTAGTCCGCACAGGCTGAGTGAGTAATACAAAGCAAAGACAAAAGGAAAGGAGCAGAGGTTGGTCATTTGTGCTCCGAGCACAAAATGAAGAGGTGTATTTGTAGATCTGCTGAGCTGTACATGATGGAACTGATAAGACATAATATTAGCTTCCATTGCTAACTTAAACATAATAAATCAAAGCTATATCTGTAGCCAGGGACTTTCCCCCGGGACTAGGAACCTTTGGAGGATCTCGGTGTGTTTCCATCACAGGGACCAAGGTCTAATAACTTCTGGGTCCATTTTTTACCCCCTATAAATGTCCCTGCTCCGGGGGTAGTAAATGTGACAGAAATACCCAACAACAGGCAAACTGGTATCTTACCAGTTTCTAAATCCAAATATTGCACTGATATAACCATTTTATTGCTAGCAGGATACGATATTGTTACCAAAACATTACTTACACTGTTAGTTCTACCCAATCACAACAGTAAATGTTGGAAATGTACATATATTCAGATATTATCTGAAAACCATGGATATATTGAAACTATACATTTCTTTAATGTTGCAACTTTAGGTTCAGTTTAATTGTTTTATGTTGTAACAGCACTGATCTTTTGGTATAGTTTGGTTTAGGCTAAAAAAAAAAAAAACACTACCAGGGGCAGGAACAAGTCATGTTTTGGCTTTAAATACCTGCTCTGGTCGCCACAAACATGGCAGGAGGTGTCTGGAGATCATGTTAAATACATGCAGCTTTCTCATCATAAACGCAGTTCAGATGTCCTGAGTTCCCATCAAATATATCAAGTTTTTGTTGCCACAAGGCCAAAATATTGATTATTTTATGTTTAAATTATACAGAATTCTGTGCTCATTGATGTGGAGTTTCTGAACCGCACTTCCCAGAGATCGCTTATCGGACTGACAGGCGATCTCTGGGAAGTTCCTTCGATTTTCAGTTGATGTCGGTAGCGCTCTGTCTGTCCATGGGGACAATGTTGCCGCCACTGTAAAACTATATAACACATCATGTCCTGTGTACCAACTGAATTTAACAAAGAAGAGCTACAACGATGCACTTATAGATAATCAAATACAAAGTCTGAAAGTTCTAATGAACACAAGAGACAGATATAAAAATGTAACAAAACTGACTTTGGCATATTGAAATGCACCCGACCAATATATTGCATCATTAACAGCACCAAAACTGACTATAGTACCGGCTTTAGCATTGACCAAAACTGATTAGAATTAAAAACTTTTTATGAGTCAATGTCATTTAAAATATAGTGTAATTTTAATAGCCCAGTACAATGTGAAATCACAGCCTTATGTCATATTAAATATGGAAGAATGTTTCCTTCAGCTCCAGACGTGTAACTGAAAAAACCCACAAGATTAAGTATCAGAATGGGTTTCACATCTTTAAGCTGAAATAAATAAATTGAAAGGCGTCATTTCAATGTGAGCTCGGTGGTGAGATTGTACTCTGCATCTCTGAAAATCCTCTTCTCTCACTTTAAGGCCAAGCGTTCATCAAATCGCAGCAAGGGAGCCAAGAGGAGGCCTGTTTCCCTGGCCGGTTGTTGACAAGTCTAAGGCATATTAAATCCAGTGTCACCAGAAGATCAATACCGACTGAAAGTGTTGACACTTGTCCACTGGGGTCACACGGCGTAGGCGTGCATTTGCATTACACTGAGGCAGACTATCTGTGCCAGTGTTAAAGTTCACTGCCTGAGTCTAGGGTGGATCAATCTTTGTTCTGTCAATCACAATAAGACTCAAATGAGCAATTTTAAAACCGAGTGCATCAGCTGACCTGGCGGGGAGGTAAGCGGTATCATTATCTTCTAAGCCTTCATTATCTTTTCTGATGCAGCTGACATCTGCAATTAACGTGTCTTTCTTATAAAAATCAAAACAATTTTTGCTGGAACAGACTATTTGGCTGCTGTTCAACAGTAACTACAAATTCAGTCTCTGTCCAGAACGTCATTGTGGAATTTTAGTGGACTGCAAAAAACCTTGTGGGGCTTTATCTTCAGGATCATGAAGAAATAAAGCAAAGATGTTATCAAACATTTTATGAGATAAGTACGACAACACACATTGAATTTATCTTCAGGCACCTACAGCAGCCTCGTCCACAATCTGCATTATTGTTGCGTTTCATTCATTCAGTGTCCTGAACCACTTTTTTAGTTACTACTATCATATTGCACTACTATCATAGTGCAATATGATAGTAGTTCTAATAAATAATATAGTAACTGTAACAAAACAAATAAACCCTGCTCCATCATCCGTAACTAGAAATTGAGAGGCCATGAAAATACTTTTCAATTCCATCAGCTTCCACCTGCCAATGATTGAATCCCAACAACACAGATTTTGTTCTCTTGTAAGCAGGGCCTTGGTGGAAAATGTGATTAACATCTACCAATCAGATGATGGAGCAGGTCAGCCCAGTCACCAGGATATAATGTTAGCAGGCTACAAGGCTGGTCGCAGTCAAGTCTGTGGGGATATTTCCAGACGTTTTATTGGCAACCAAGACTGGCTATTTTTCACAGGAAGTCGGACCATGTTCAGGCGTTTTTTTGTGCCTACCAAAACAGTTACTTTAAGCCAAACCACAGTGTTTCTCTCACCCTGACCAAGTGGTTTTTGTGCCTAAACCTAAGCAGAACATTAGCACAAATTATGACAAGCGAGAAAAAGAAAAAATTAACCCAAAAAAAAAAAACAGGTTTCTGTTTACCCTCAACTCTGACTGTGATTGTTGTCTGCTTAGTCACTTAGTCACTTTCACTTTCAAAATGCTTTTACATTGCATTTTGAATGATACAAAATGAAAATAAAAATAGCAAGAAAGTTGTGTTCATATGAAAACTTTAATGTAAGGACATACCTGTGACTGCTTGGACCCAAACCTGAATAAAGAATATCCTGATATCCACATTTAACATTATTCACACTAAACGGACATTTTTGAATAAATCTAATATCGTTCTGTTCCAGCTTATCTTGTACTACCTTCAGCTGATATTTGGCACCCTCATTACAGTATATCCTAATGTGATTTTGGGATGTATGCTGGATGTCTCATGAGACTATTAGGACAGCTCAGCCACTACAGCACCAAACGGTCCGAGTTCAGACCCTGAGGTCTGATAAGAAATAGTCATTACCCCTCCACAGCTCCTGTGCATGTAAAACTACAGAATCTGCAATTTGCAAAAGTTTTTCCTGTATAACTTCCACCAGAAAATGAGGCATGAGGAAGAAAGACAGGCTGTGAAATGTAATAAATATTTATTACTTGACACTGGAAGAGTTCAGGGACAGGAAGTGCAGTTCCTTAAAGCTTTGACTGCGGAAATTAGAACAACGGTGACGGAAATGAGCGTGAGGTTAGAGTGAAATTGATGATGGGATACTAATTAAGGTGATAATGATCGGGAGGATGATGACGTGCATACACATCTGTTGATGTGAGACCTTTCCACAGAATTTTGCATAAAACACTGCAAGAATTGTCTGTGATCAGGTGAATTATTGTAAAAGACGATTCCATAATATAAACATACTATTACTATCGTGTCAAACACACTATGAGGAGTTTTTAACTGGTTATAAAACAGTCACAATTTAACACTGATGCCCCTGTGTGACCTACCTAAGTAGTGAGAAGATTGGCTATATCTATATGGCTGTTATAGTAATTCCCAATGCCTGTTATGAAAATTAGAAACAGCTTTTTATAGGAGGTCTGAGGACGAAATGAGTTGAAAATGAAACAAAGACAAAAAGAATCTGCTTTGTAGTCTGGTGGTGCGGCAGCAGAATAACTGGCTCACAATGTAAAATATCACATTGAATTTGCTATTGAGCTTTATCTTGCTGTTGGCTTATTATTAGAACATAGCAGTGCTCAGGAATGTTGATAACTTTAGCTTCAGCTCAACAAAAATACAGGGCAACCAAATCTGTTAGCTGTATGTAGGTTGAATGAAGTTTATTTTGTTTCACCATCATCATAGTACAGTTATTGATCTAACATAGTGACAAATATATCCATTGTGTCATCGCATCCTTCAGACAGCTGTATGTAAATAAGAAGAAATTAAACATATGCTGTCTGAAAGTCATTCTTTCAGTTGGTTTGAAAGCAAATGCACAAGCAGGCCAGATCAAAATCTTTAGGGGTGGCAGAGTACTATGTGATAATATCTATCATTAATACATGTCAAATTTATGCTTGATTAAAATTTCGTTAACAGTTGCTTTAACAAACATTGAAATGCTTTATAAACCTTTCATTAAGCGTTTATAAAGGTTTATAAATGTTGTTGCAACATTACAATTAATAATTCCATTGTTCATTGTTTATTAACTGAGGTTTCATTGATTGATGATGGTTATCATAAAGTGTTACCCCGCCACCTTCATCCAACCCGGTGGAGGTGCTAGTACCGCTTGTATCCACAGAGGCCGCCACAATCAAGACAAAAAATTAAAGTACTAGCTGCTTTAACTACAGTACACTACCGGCTCTGTACAGCTGTGATGTTCATTGTAAAGAAACCAAATGGTGAGTATGATTAAAGTATGCTGCCATACCATTCTGCTCATGAAAACAGTCCTGACAAGTGGATGATCATGATCATCCTCCTTGAGATTAAATTGCCATTTAATTGTATTTATTTTGTCCCTTTTCTCATGCACTAATTAATACATATTGTTCAATGTATTTGTCCCAGCATTACTTTAATTCAACATAGCCAAGAGCATTTAATGTTTTCTGATATTGGAATGGAGCCAGATGTAGCGGTTTTGGTTGTAGCATAGTAAGATCCCATCTCCAATCTTTATCCTGCCAGTAAAAAAGCCGTTGGTTGGTCATTATTCTAACTGGCAGAAACCATCGGCCATCAGTGACCACGACACATAACTTATTTGAATCTCTGAAATAAAAATAAAAAGATGCCGAAGTGTGGGCAGCAATTCATACTACGTCTGTAAAAAGGTGGGTGGACATTGCGAGAAATCCATGAAGACGGTTGCCTGCAGTGTGTTAACTGAATCTGACACGACTTCATTAGAAGTTTCATCAAAATTGCAGAGTCAAAGTTAAAATTAGCAACAATGTAGATGTGTAGAAATATATATGCATCCATCACGCAGCTCATTCACTATTGTCCACACAGTTTTTAGTCTGGTCGTGTTTTCTTCATTCCGCTGCCTGTCCTCCATCCCTGTTGGTTGGCCATTATGCACCGTCTGCAGCAACCCATTGTAAATTAAATGAAGTAATTAACGTAATTGCCAGAAATCTATGTTGCTATTAAGTTGCCAGTCTGAAAGAGTAATCATTTGAATCTTATCCACTTAATTGATTGGTGCACTACATCACAAACACAGAGGCCCTCTCATCCTATCTCCCATTGGACAGTTTCCCTCTTATCACTTTAAAAACACATCATCAGAACAATGTTTGATTTTTAGACGAATGCCGTATTACACAGCAAGCTTTATATCTTTCTTTTGTGTGTTTATCCCACTATGGTAGTTTTAACAATGGAGCGTGATAAAAACCGGTTTCACAACCCGGCCCACTCAAACCTATAGATAACCATGTTATTCAAATGTCATCTTATTCAACAGAATCTTAAAGAAAAACATTTGAAACTGAAGCTTTTCTCCTCTTTGTGTCCTGTATGATGGGCTCACTCCGACTTATCTCCTGCTGGATCTTATCAGTATCTCTCGATGGGTTCTGGTCCAGTCATGCTGCTTTCATCTCTAAAGAAAAAGACTCTCTCTGGAAGTTGAAAAGCAAAAGCACTTGTGTGCTGTTGTTGTCAGCTGAGAAAATGTCAGCATCTGTGGTATTTTTCTTTTCCTCTTATACTATTAATGGTCTAGATAAAAAATCTAAGTTGCTCGGGGAGCCAGCTGTGAGTCCGTCTCTTTGTGACAATAATAGATGTCTCCTGACAGCTTGATGAAAATTTGGTTGTGGATTCTATAGCTGACAAAGCGCTTTTGTTACATTTTCATTGTAACGTCTATGTTCAATTTCCAGCCCGACTTTGAGTTCCTCCTTCACCTTCCTGCCTTCAGTGGAACTTAGATTGCTGTGAAAACACATTCTGAAGTTAGACACCACGGAGAATCATTCATCAGTGTTAAAATGTCCAGAAACATGGCCTTGAACCATTTTTCTTCTATTGATTTGTGTATTTCTGTGTGGGCCTTGTAATAACTTCCACCAGAAGTAGTTATTTAACAATGTGCTTAACAACTTCACATTTCTTTGTGCTGCAACTTTATTTTTTCTCTAGGTTCAATTCTTACATTTCTCTTGTGACAATGGCTGTGTCTCAAATCAGGGTCTGCACACTTCGGAGTGCGCATTTGAAGTGCGATTATGTCACAACGCCGCGCGAAGGGTGTCCCAATTCAAAGGGTTTTCCTAATGCACCCCACAAATGCGCACTGCTTTTACCTGTTTTTGGAGTGTGCACCGCTACTACCCTTTGTGGTCTCACATATCCCAAGATTCATTGCGCACCCGAAGAGTAGAAATAAATAAATAAATAATGGCGACCTCAAGTGGCGCAGATCATTTAAATGTAAGTATTAGGTTTATACTCGGTTTTTACTCATTTGAACATCCAACGCCAGATATGTTAAACTTCAAAATGTCAGTTAAAACACGTTGGTAATGCTCAGCGTGATGTCTTTGGAAGTAAAGCCTTAAATAAAATATTGTTCTATTGTTACACGTTGTCTGTTCCATTCAGTATTCGCAACTTAAGTACAATTTATAACAGCAAACAACATCAGTGCTACTTTTCAGGGACAACAAGGGATTGAATGTTTTCTTTTATTATTAAGGTCTAAACATTTACAACTATTTAAAAAATTACAGAATAAATAACTATTTACAGATTATTTTAACCATTAACAAAAACAATTATTATTTAAATCTTAAAACAGTTACAGGTGATGGACAGTAACAGGCTGAGCAGGAGTCCCTGCAGTGCTGCTGGGCTGGATGGTGTCAGTGGGACATCATCTGGGTCGGTACTCAGGGTGTTTGGGGGTCCAGTCTCCTCTGTCCACCACATCGTCCATCAACTGTACTGGGTCTACAGTTCTGACTCGATCCACGGCTGCCATGTCACTAACCATGTTTTAAGA
>OMLP01039241.1:0-22569 GCA_900302685.1 Spondyliosoma cantharus | reverse complement strand
GTCATGCTACCGGCCTGTATGACAATGACAGACTTGTCCGTTGTTGATGTGCTGCCTGGCGCTGCAGTTTTCTCTCCAGAAAAGTCTGGCACAAACTCTACTCGCAGTCGAGGTCATGCAAGGTTTATCGTCCAAAAAGCGTTTTTTTTTCAAGTTCGTCTATGTTTGATTTGTCCAAATTTTTTTCTTCTTTCACAGACGTTTCAAGCAAAAAAACTTCAGAGCAGATGAGCTAGAAGCCACATACAAGTCTAGAGTATGTTAATGTAGTGGTAGTGGATTGATTTGGCCACTTGGGGCAGCACAGCTAGCTGGAATCACAACCTGTGATGGATGAACCTGATCTATTTTGCGTCTGCAGGGCTGTTACTGAGCCCTTTCACTTCTCCAGCTGTAGGGAATTGACTCTTGAGACGCTGCTGCATTATTAAAGATTTCTCCATTCTCCAGTAGACAGTTGTCACATATTTTGTTTAATTGCATACCTACATTCTCCAGAATGTCCCCCAAACAGCCAGATTACCTTACTGTACATTAGCTGTAATCTAACGAGCAACAGCTGCACCGAGGTCGTGTGCACTGTTTGAGTTCAGGTCGACTCTGACCGAACTGAGCACTCACCAGAGACTCCGGTTCTCTCTCTTCTTTCCCTTCTCCTCTCTGTAATGTTACGTTCAGAAAGTAAAGTACATTTCCCCTCCAGCTCCAGTCAGCAGTCGACATTACAGAACATAAACAGTTCACCTCCGCCGATCACTGCTGCAGTCAGGCTGATAAACAGGAATGAGGATAAATCCACTTTTCAATCCCAGAAGTTGAAAAGTCATCTCTGAGCTCTCCTCCCGTCGGTAAACAACTCCGGATCAGAGCAGAATCTGAATCTTTGACTCTGTTTTGATGGAGAGACCCCTGGTGGCAGAAATTATATATTCGACGTGGAAGTCAAGATTGTACTACTGAAGGATAATGAGTATATATAACAACTTGGGTCTTTATTTTTCTTCAAGCACTACCTGTACTCACTGGGTTGCTGAGGTCACAACAACATTGCTAAAAACAAAGTTCAACAAGACAAGAAGCTCAAGCAGTGAGACGATCAAACCTACTCACTATCATCCAGACTTGCTGCTGCAGTCAGGTTGATAAACAGGAGTGAAGATAAATCCCAATAATCTCTGAGCTCTCCTCCCTGCTGAAAAACAAAACATTGAGTGGTTCCCTTTAGCTTAGGCACTTTATTATCACACCGTCCTTACCCTCTCTTTCTTCAGCGAAATTCATTATAATACAAAACCGGATAAAAAAGACGTGACACTTGAACAAAATCTGTAAAAAAGTATCTGTACCATCTGAAACCACTGCGAAAGGAAACGCTGACATAGCTGTCAACACTGTATATTTTCCACCAAGCAGTTTTCAATTAAGTTAGTTAATTAGTTGCTGTGGCTGTTTCCACTGGTTTCCAGGCTAAGATAAGCTAATTAGCTAATGGCTACAGCTTATCTATGAGGAAAAGAGGAGCCGATCTTTTAGTTTAGGAAGTTAACTCTTGATAAGATGGCGAGCAACCTTGTGTTATACTGATGCAGATTTACGTCTCTCACACGGTTAATGTCTTCCCTTCCATCTTTCTGCAGGTACCTCTCCCTCTCTCGCACCCCCCTTCCTCCTTTATTTATGTCCTCATTGTCTCGTCTCCATCGTCACTCCCTCTGTGTTTCTGTCTAGACGGACTCAGCAGTAAATATTCTGTAATCAGCCTCACATACTCGTCTGCTCACACAGGGCTGCCGCTGTCAGCGCACACACTGACGAGCCTCTGTGTGTGTGTGCGCGCCTCTCCCAGCTCGAGGTTTTGATCTAAGTGCCAGTCTATTTCACATGCAAATGATTTAAAGTGTATCTCTCTCTCTCTCTCTCTCTCGCATCCCTCGCTCCGTCCAGCTGCAGCGTGAAGCCGAGAGAGGCTCGTCTTTATGTCCAAGCGTCGCTGAAAAAAACCCCAAAGAATCAGGGCCTGCGAGATTATCCGCGCCGAGTCAGGTCGCATATATCGAGAAAACGAGATTGCGAAGTGTGACATCCTCACCGCTCGGAGGTCGTAGAGAGGGTGTTGGGAAACAGATTGAAGGGATTTGACAGTCGAGGACGGAGTTTGTGTTCTTTTGTTTCGTTTACATGATGATCGAGGAAAGATGGTGGTTTGGGTCATTTCTTAACAAACACAGGCGCAGAACCAGCGTGAACTGCTCTTTCAGTATCCATAAACACACCCTGACGGCAGATCTTCAGTAAGAAATGTGTAGCAGCAAGACCGGACAGAAGAAAATAAAATCAACAGGATTCACAAAAGCTATAAACAGTATAGGACAAAAAGGTCAAAAAGGTCAAAAAGGTAAAATATATATTACATTCTTTGAGTTATCAGAGAGCATTTAAGGGGGCACTATGTAGTTTTTGGGACGAGATGTTAAGATCTTCATCACCTGATGTTTTGTCAAAACAAACTCTCTTTGTTTACATGACTGAATAAACAAACACAATTTTCATACTGTTTAACTTTGTTTACATGCGGCGGACCCTGCCACCTCTCTAGCTTCAAGCAGTGTTCTGGGGGGCGTTATTTTCCTCAGAGAACAGCTTGTTTATTCTCTAATAGAAAAAAAAAGTTTGTATCGTCACCTCATTGATAGTGTAAATATTAACCGTGCCCCCTTTTAAGATTTGATCTCAAATTGTGTTGAGCTTCCTGAGACGATGTGTCTCAACACAGATCACCGCTTAGAGAACAAAACAGAAACTCTCAGCTCGACTTTCTCAGCTTGACTTGCAACACAAGTAAAAACAGTTGCGTGATAACGTCACCTGAACCCTGAAGAAGTTTGTGTCTCCACCTTAAGATTTATTTGCAAGATGACGTCGCCAAACTATGAAGTCTGGTTTAATTAAAGAAAACATTTGAAGTAGTGCTGATACATGTAAAATAGTCTGTGTGAAAAGTTAAAGTGCTTCGTGCCTGCGAGCACTTTTTTAAATACTTATTATAATTCCCTTCCATAAATCATTAATGTCCTTAAAGTGTGGGCTTTTAAATGTGTGCATTGTTAAGAAATAAGCCACACAGCTCATGAATCCAGAGGCAGAGAGATGTTGGCATCAAGTCAGGAAAAAGAAAGTTGTGTTTTTAATCCAGGAAATGAGCTTTTATACGCAGCTTGCTTGACAAATAATACGCGTTGATTGATGAATGTTGTTCAGTCGGAGAAGCTCGACCCTGCCGCCAGAGCAGGAGACTCCTGTTGAGCTCAAACAACAAGGATAAATCAGAAATACTGTTCATAAACAGACGTCCTCAGATCTATAGCACCGACATCTGGAGGGAAATCCTCGCGATGGAACGAACACAAACTACAACAATGACGTTAGGTCAAGAAAAACAAAAGAACTAAAATTAAAGAGAAATCGCATAAATTCACAGAAAAACAGTATAAAACCTACAAAACCTCACATTAACATCAATTTAAAGGAAATACTCACCTTTATTTTACTAATTTAAGGCATCATTATGTAGAAAATGTGTTCAGGCTTCAGATAACTGAACGTATTTCGGCTTGAAATACCCGTTCTGGTCACCACAAGTACGCCCCAAGTCTTCCTTATAAAATATCCAGCGGTGTCGACTTCCTTGTCTTTACCCCAAAATTCAAGAAAAATGACCCATGTGGTTATAAAATGTACCAATATTCAGTGATGATCCCTCAGAATAATTAAATACAACAGTTTAAAGTTGAAGAACATATTGTTTCAGTAGTTCTACTTTCAGAAACAGCTTAAAAATGTACGAAATGAACCCATAAAACTGTCGGCTAACACCAGAAGTGATTTTATCTCCACTGATGTTTGTTTCCTTTTTCACTGAGAGTCTCTGAAAATATTAATTAATAATTCAAAATTTCTCTCAAACCACATTTTGAACGCTCCTCATCAGCACTTATTAATGATCAGTTTGTTCCCCGATTAATTAAACTCTGCTTAAGTTAGTTTGATTCTCTGTGTGTGTGTGTGACTCACACAGATTTTGGTTAAAAGTTAGTTCAGACGGACTTCATTATACTGAACACACTGAACTTGAGCGTCCGTCTCATGAAAACACTTCATTGGCAGAACACGTTAATGTGACTTCAGCACATTCAGTTTTTCTCTGAAGTCAAACGAAACATTTTCTTTGACAGAGATTCGTGTTGTTCTGTGTGAGACGATAACACATGACACAAGAAACTCTCCACATGTAACTTTCTTGCTTTACAGAAGACGAAAGCTGCCAAAATTGAGCAGAATGAAGCAGAGAGGCATAAAGAAAATACAGGAATCTAAAAGTTTGTTGTAATGAATGGGAGGAAATGCAGAGGGAAAACAAAAAGTACATAATAATAATACAAAACAATGAATGAAATGTTAAATTAACAGGGTAAGTAAATAAAATAGGCGAATTAGTTAAAAGTTAATAAATACAGAAGCAGATTTGAAACAAAATATCGATTTACGTGACTATTTAATGCCTGCATTTATTTTTAAATAATTTTTAGGTGCATATCAGTTTATTTATTGACCCCCTCGTTGCCATAATTAGGCCGAAACACATAAGGAAATATAAATATAACATACAGAAAGGTTTAAGTTTGCAGAAATAAATAGGTGGGGAAGTGAAAATGGAAAGTAACAGAAATAAAAAGAGAAAACGATCAATAGATTAATGATTAAAATGGAAAATGAAATGACTAATACAAACTAATACAATACAGGAGCAAATTAAATCAGAAATATGAACGTATGTCAAATTAAATCAAATAAAAAGACACCTGCATTTATATTTGATATTTATGGTGAATTTAATGAAATATAAATATATATTTTGGCAGATTCGGTCTTCCATATGATGAAGCAGAAATACACAGAGAATTGTGAGAAGAAGATACATAAATGTATTTGTGTAATAAATAGTTAATAATGATAATGGAAAAAGTAAATAAATGGGAGAATTAATACAAAGTCAATAAAAACACAGCAAATTAATACAAATGTCACAATAAATCAAATTCAGTAATGCCTTTATTTATTTGAATCAATTTTATTTTTATTTAAATTTGCGTTAATTTACAGCCGTTTCAAGGTATTTATTGAGTAATTAATTAATTATTTTTTATTTTGGCAGTTATGGTCCTCCATACACGAAGGACCGCACACACACACCCCAACAGACTCAAATCAACATTTCATCTTCATAACTTTTACATATTCTGCAGCTCATTCTCAATATAAATAATCTCCTGAGACCGTGACATTGATTTAAATTCATCTATCAGCTCGTAAGACACAATGTCGAGGTGACAGAAAACACAAATATGATAAAATTATGGTGTAATAAAAAAAAGAAAGTACAATATTTTGGGTCGGGCAGGCAGAGTTTCAGTTCTTGTCCTGGCCACTAGGGGGCAGTAGAGCCCAGCTGTTGGCCTCCTCAGCGCCTCCATCAGTGTGTGTGTGTGTGTGTGTGTGTGTGTGTGTGTGTGTGTGTTTACTTCTGACTCATCACCATCACTTCTTCTCCGCCTCCATCACCCCCTGCTCTGCACTTTGAAGCCGGCTCTCGTCTCAGTGTTTGATATATATGTTTGATATATATTTTAAAATCTGTTTTTTTTTTGGGGCTTTTCCAAGCAGAATTCGAATGTTTTTGGTTCAAGAAGGAAGGAAAACACTGAGAGTTTGTTGACAGTAGAGCAACACTGTCAGGGGGGCTGTGGGTTCAATTCTCCCTTCAGATTCCACTGGAACTTCTACGTCGTCCAATCCTCCCTGTAAATTTAACGTGTTTGACAAGAGTCACGACTGAACGTAACTTGATTGTTTGCCTGTCTGGCCGTCAGGTTTGGGCTCCTAATAATCTAACTTCCTGGCTGCATATGCAAACATTTTTACACATAGAAAGAAATATCTTCAGGTGAAATGTTTGCCGAATGAACAAAAAGACCTAAATAGTTAAGAATTTGCTGTAGACAGTGTTTCTCGAATTGTATACAGCTTCTCCTAAAGCAGCAGATCTCAAAAGTAAGCTTTTTTTAAGGGAGTCTGGTGACTTTTTCCTCTTTGCTCTCCAAAGAAGTAACCTATATGAATTGCTGTTTCCTGGATTTTTAAACATTTGACATGTTTACCATCAGTAGGTAAAATTCTTTAATACATTTGGCGTAAATGGTGAAATCAGTTGAAACAGTGCGTTCACACAGCTGTTGTGACAGACAGGCTTTTACAAGCGATGCCGTGACAAACTGACACTTTTTACAAGGAAAGAAACGTCTAAATGTTTTATATTCAATGCCGATTTTACGAGAAAGCACCGATGATTTAAAATGTGCTGTCGTCGTTTCACAAAGCTAGTTCAGCTCCTCCTCATGAGCTGACAACTCTTAAAATCACAGGATTTGTAAGGGAGTCTGGTATGTTGCTGTTAGAAATGACTCTACGTCATTACTTTTACCATGTCCATGACTTTATGCATGAATATGGTGTGATTTGTGATTAAAATAATGGGTGCTGACAATTTATAGAGACCCTCACAGATGTGTGATTTCTACCTCAGCTCCCATTGGCTCTCACTTAACTCGAACGCCGGCTGCTCTCGTCTTTTCCGCCACCTGCTGGCAACAGAGAGACTCATGTGACATCATCATCTTTTTCAAGCTGTGCTCCACCCGTGATATTCTCAAACCTCACATGTAATTCTTGATTGTTCTCTAGCGCCACACAGTGGACCCAGGAAGTCACATTAAAGTCCTTTGCACTGCGTCCAACACACATGGCGATGGCGATGTGTTTTGGACTTTAACTAAACCATTTTGTCTTGCAGATTGTGGCGACAGATCAGAAATGTGTCGCTCCAGAGAGCATTTTGTCATTAAACTCAGAGGGCTTGTTGCCCAGACAATCACTGGATCAATCAGCCCTTAATCAGGCAGTTCCAAACTTTAAAACCTGATTGGCTATCGATTGTTCCCTGACTTCTGTGTCCGGCTTCCCTCCTCCAAACTCACTCTGGCTGAGTTTCCCTCAATCTCTCAGCTTCGGAGGAAATTACTTGATGATTGCTTTTCTGAATGCAGAATCAGGGTAAGAGGTCCAATTTCCTCTCTGAGTCACCGGAGACTCAAACTGACACTTTAACTCTCTAAGATAGCAAAGAAAGTCTCTCATCAAGCAGTTTATAAACTGTCTGGAAAGCCAAGAGTTGTAGATTTTCTCTGGTTTGGCCGTCTCTCTTTTTAAATTGTGGCCAAAACGTGTGACGATACGAGCGAAGGGGCCGATGTGAAGGAGGGGAAAAAACCAGAGATGAAACCGAGATGCAAACAGAAAAGAGAGTCGCCTCCCTCCATCCTTCCACTCCTTTTTAGGGATGACAGTCCGGCTGCTCTCTGGCTTCATTATCTGCAGTCTGATGGAGGATCATAACACAGCGACAGAGTCAGGAGTCTGTGTGTGTTTGCTGGCCGTGAGGCAGATATAGTTTTTAGGCTGTGGATGTGTGTGTGTGTGTGTTTATACATAGTTTTGTCACTGCGTGTGTGTGTTTGTGTCCTGCAGGCAGCCAAAGTGTTCAGAGGGAGAGGAGGATAACGATGAAGGGCTGTGGCTTAGAGAGGGGGATAGAGAGAGAGGAGGGGAGGGGAGTTATTAGACGCTCCCAGCAGGAGAGGAAGCCGTAACGTTTGAAATCAAAAACAAAATAGAATGAGATGAAAGATGCGAAGTTGGAGTCATGAGGACCAGGGGGACGAGAAATGTGACGACGGGACGGATGAAAGTACAAAAAAAACTTGTAAATGCTGTTTGGCTGTTGCAAGAAGACGCTAAACGTCACAGTTTTACAGAAAACAAGGTCGGAATGCGAGAGCACTGGTGCTGAAAACGCTGCCGGTTGTAAATAAAATAAAGGAAACAATGCGGAGGAGATTGTTAATTATCTGCTTGACAAGTGAATAAACAGCAGTGCTTCAAGTGGAAGCTAGATTCTTGCATTCAAAGAATCATCTCATCTGTTCAAGCGGCCACGAGATAAACATTAAAAAACAACTATTTGTCCTCTTTCAGACGCTTCCCCGTACAAAGCCAGGCTAGTTTAGTATCAAACATTAGTATTAAACATGCAGCACTCACGCTGCAGAAAAACTGAATGCTGTTTTGTTGCAGAGAAATGTTGCCGGATATAAAAAAAAAAAAGCGAAGGAGCGACGTGTTAATGAACTGCTTTGCAACACAGACATCTACAGTTTTGCTTCTCATATTCAGATGCAACACTCGGACTTCCCTCTGCTCTCTCCATGCCGAAGAGAAAACGAACAGCCTCCCTCTTCTTCCATCTCCCCGTTGTTCCTCGCCCCCCGGTCACGTCTGAACCAAACGTATACAGAAGCTGCTATAAAGGCCTGTTAGCTTGTGTCTCCCTTCGGCCTCCCATCCACCCCCACTTTCTCCAACTCTCATCTGTTTCTACTTAAAACATGTCAGATCTCATTTTCTACAGCCCTTCTCTGTGTCTTCTGGCGGCGGGGAGGTCTGGGCTCGTGTCCTGTGACACATAGAGGAGTCACCTCCAAGAATCCGCCGATTGATTGGATATGAAATCGACGTTTTTGTCTTGACAGATTTCGCAAAAAAAAAAAAGGCCTCTCGTGATCTGAGTAAATCCGTCTTTAATCGCTCTCCTCGCCTTCATCCACATCTTGGCTTGTTCCTTTCTGACCTTTTTTTTGCAGACGCAGTGTGAAATAAGGATGAGGAAGCTGTGTGTGTGTGTGTGTGTGTGTGAGAGAGAAAGATGCAGCCGTTTTTTTTTTCTTTCTTGTCAAAAGCAGCTCCAGTAACTGAGAGTTTGGAGTTAAAGAAGGATTTAAAGACGGGGGACTTATTTATTCTAAAGAGGCCCTTCCTCCTCCTCCTCCTATTTCTTCCTCTCTCTTTTTAACTACCCCCTCCCTCCATCACCTCCAACCTCCCTTAATCCGCTCACAATATTGTCAGGAAATAGCTCCTGCGACACACACACACACACACAGAACCGGTATACTTTCTTTTAAAGGCATCTTATTAAACCAGGTGGGGTGTTATTTGACCCTCATTTTCTTTTTTGGGAGACTGTGAGAACTCGTCTGAGCTTGCAAAAGGAAAGACGGAGAGATAGAAATACCCAGAGGACAGAGACGGAGAGATTGAGAGGAAATTAGAAAAAGAAAATGAAAAGAATTGGAAAAAAAATAGAGAAAGAATTAATTATTTTTCAGCACTCGAAGGAATCCCAGCTTCACTTTGTGCTTTGCAGACGCTCTGCTCATGCAGGAGCGAAGCTGCTGTCGTAAAAATGTCCTCAAACACATGCGAAAATAAAACTAGCCTCAATATAATCAGATTTGATCGAGTTCCTGAGCAGCTTTTTCCCACAAAGGAGAAAACAAATCATGCGATATCACATTTAATATGCTTATAACACATGGAACAATCACCATAAAAGCATAAAAGCAAAGTTTTGTTTTCAGACTTTAAAGCACAGATACATCCAAATGATATTTGCATGTAGGATTTTCAGATACTCCACATGTTAAAAAAAGGTATTCTACATTGAATATCAGACCTCAAACATCATTTCATATCAATTTATTGAATTATAACAATATAAGATGTTTTTTCAAAGTGGATGTCACGAGTACGCGTGCCGTACCCTGAATAACCCCTCTTAGAAGTGTCAGTAGTGAGAAATGTAATCAGCTGCCTCATTTAGTTTCAGAAAAAGACAAATGAGAAATGTTGAAGATGGCGAGAGAGAGAGAGAGGGAGAGAGAGAGAGAGAGAGAGAGAGAGGACTGGGACAAAAGAGAAGAGGGGAAGATTAAAAGAGAGGAAGGCACGAGGGAAGTCATTATTCTCTGCAGAAACACTGACTGTGTGTGGATCAGTGTGCTCGTCTGCACCTGCACACATTCATATGTCCCAAAATGAGAGCAAAAACAGAGGCAGGCTGAAGGATGTGAGTGAGCGAGTGACAACGTCAACGCAGAGGTGAAAACACTGAATGAAGAGTTGTCTCATACGCTGATGACGCTAAACTATTGCAGACAGCAGATTGTCAACAGGACGAGGAAAACCCCCCTGGTTCGCCAAAAACAGAAGTGAGGCCGAGCGAAGAGAAACTGAGATCAACCACCCGAGCTGTTTATTGTAAACATCAATTACAGTTTACAGACCCACTTCCTGTCTTAACTTTGACCTACCATCCTCGCCTTGGTTACTCACACACAGTTTTGACTTTGACATGAGGGAATAATATGATATACTTCCATTTTTACCTCCAAACATCGAGTAAGGAAATGAATGTTGACAGTTTGCGGTGACGTGAATATTATTGCCTGGAGAAAGAAAAACAGCACCGGTGACATCACCAGAGCCTTTTCTGAAAACGAGACGCGAGCTCTTGCAGAATAAAACGTAATGTGGACACAGGCGCTTGGTGATGCACACTTTGAAATGAAGCGTAAACACTTTTTACCTCCAAACATGCCTGGTCTACCGGTGCTGGAGTGCACCGGAGCGCCACTGTATCAGTTTTTTCTCTAAGCAAGGAAACAACAACAAAAATGGTAAAAACATCATATTGACATTTCTGCTCATTTTCACCTTAAAAGATGCCTGTAGTCTTCGTGATGTGTTTGTTTTTCCCAGTTTATAGCTCACTGACATTAACTAGCAACGATAAAAAAGGCAGCGAAACGTCCTTTCAATCTCCCAATTGAGATTCGCAATGATTGGCGGAATATATTCTCAACATGATGAAGTCAGTCTGACATTTAATCATTTGGCCAGTTGCAATTAGCTAATGTATGTAAACCTGCCACTGTAGGAATGTTTACTTGACCTTCGAATTGAACCGTAATGTAACAGTTACCTCGCATGTCCAAGGTGTGCTCTGGTACTTACACAGACAATAAACAACCTTCCCTCCAGATTAAGAAATGTAAATAATCTAGGTCAGCTGTTGGCTTGGTTATAATCTGGTGAATGATCCACAAAAAGAACATCAATGTTATAATAAACCCATCGGCAGAGTTTGACATTTGGGTAGAGTAGCCTACTGCAAATGTTTGCGTACACAGTAACAGAAGACAATAGTACCACACTTGCTTTATACCCCAACAAAAGACCATTTTTCAAAAGTGAATTATCAATTTCTACTCATTGTATAACAGAAAAGCAGCTTTCTGAATCACTAAACAGAGGGAACTCACCACAAACGTCGCCCGTCACAATGAGCCGCGTCACTCACTGCTCAATATATAGATTTATATCTTACATTCATGCCGATGAACTAACCAGAATTGTACAGTTCAGATTGAGACACATGCATCTCAAATTAGGATGAAGACATCAGTGTGAAAACAAGTATGGAACTGGGCTGCTGGGCTGCTGCGATGTCTGTAAGAACACAAGCTTATACGACTCTTTTCTTTGCTGTCACGCTGCTAATATGTAATTTGATTTGTTTTGACTTGGGGAAGAGAAAGTTTTGGAAAAAAGGAGAAAGATCGAAGAGACAAAAACGACGGGAGCTGTTATTTGATAATGTCAGAGAGGAGTGATTTGAGGATAACCAGACAAAGTGGCAGAGCGTGTTTGGGAGAAACATCAGGGTAGAGCAGAAGTCCTTCCGCTTCAGATCCATGATCCTCCGGGCGGCGAGCAGAGAAAGTCTGGCTTGAGTTAACCATGCAGAAGAAAAAGAGGGAGACACACACACGCACACACACACACACACACACACACACACACACACACACACACACACACACACACACACTTGACTCATTCCTCTACATGTACTGTAAACACTCGTCCATTAAAGCAAACACACAACATGTTTTCTACGATCGTATCTCATGTTATCATGTTTTCGGTGCTGCTCTGTATTTACGGGACGAGCTGAACAAAAGCGTCGTGACTCGTGTCTGATCTTTTCTTCTGACTGCAGCCGTACGATCTGTAAATGTTCTCATCTGTCTGTCAAGCTGCGCCGTCTACGACTCTCTCCTCCATCAGATCGACCTGACGAGAGCGCCGCTTCACTCCTCTGGTGGACCGACGAACGCGTTCACACACCGATATATACGCAACGTCCTGATCTGGGGCTTCTTCACCGAAGTGCCCTGCGATGTTTCTCTGCTCAGACATTCACGCAACCGCTCTCGCTCTGATGAAACGGCCATCTGGAGCAATTTGAGGTTCAGTATTCTTGCCCAAGAACATAGATCGAACGGTCGACCCGCTGATTAGAGAGGCGGTCTGCTTTACCTCCTGAGTCACAGCCAGCCCAGAGAAGAGGAGGTTTCCTCAAGTCGTTTTGAAAATCTGTCCTTAAAAGACAAACTTTAAAAACGTCTGCGCTTAAAGCAACATTACTGTATGTAGAAACTGGGATTTTCTGTGATCTGGCGCCTCCCTGTTATGGCCACAACGATACCCGAGAACAAGTCGGCGAAAAAGAAATGGTTTCAATCCCCTCGTGTGCTAAGAAAAGATACATAACTTTAAGAAAAGATGCAAAAACAGGACTACCTGTTATTGAGTTACGTTAACGCTGACAGGTGCGTCCACGTGGTGCAGGAGGACACGAGACTCACCTGCAGGCCACAGTGAAGCTTCAAATGCTTGAAGTTCAGACTACACCTTACAAAACATCAGGTCTGTGTTCCAAAAAAAATCATTCAGGGATCGAGTGATGAAGACAGTTCACGGGCGATCCAACTTCACACAGTGCAACAACAAAAAAATAGACAAATTAGAACCAGCGAGGCCAAAAAACTGAGTGCGAGCGCAACGTGATATCAGCCGAGGAACGACTGAGGCTCGTGAAGCGCGGCGGCGTCACGATTTAAACTGCCGACACGTGTTTTCAGCATAAACACCGTCACATAAACACATCTGAAGTCCAAATGAACCTGTAATTATTTTGCTAAGTGACCGACGTGCGATGATGTGTTATTCAAAACGTCATCGTGACACCGGAGAGGCTCTGACGAGACCCTCGGGCCGTTAGTGGGGTTTATTTTTATTGCTCTTGATCGCAATTAAAGTATCAAAGGGCTTCACATGTCTGTATCTGCAGATGAGCTCGTGAAAATCCCCTTCAAGAAACAGGCAGTGGAGGTTTTTTTTACTGGATTTGGGAAGCGTTACGTCTGGTGGAAAGCTGGGCAGATGGTCCGTAAGAGGAGAAGGAACCACTTCACTGCTATCAGAGCTTATATCCTTCAAACCTTTGCACTTGGACAGATTCCTTTCAAGCCAACATATAATGTGTAAAACTATACATGTGACTCATGTGTCACGTCAACAAGGACCTGAAGTGGCCAGGAACACGTTGCTTCAAGCAAAACAAGGCCCGGTCCAAGAGTTGTGAAACCGTAAGACTCTTCTGAGACTCTCACGGTCCAGCGTTTAACTCAATAGTATACTTATCTCATAACCATCTTTTTTATAAAGTATATTTAAGACGATGGGGTCAGAACGAGGGTTTTTTTTCAGCCACCGACACCACCGATGTTCTGCCAGCTCCTGTCATGGGCATTACGGATTATATTTTCAATAACGCGGCGGTCCGTTCAATAAAAAAAAAAGAGGCTGCTCGGGAAATTTCAACAGCAACTTTCCCGAAAACTGTGAGAAACATTACTGGAATCATTAAAGCTGGTACCTTTCAGTCTGACTGGCGGCGACACGCGTAACAAAGAGAAGACGACGAGCCAAGAAAACAAACAGAGTGGCAAAAATTATAAAGCCGCCACCAGCTGAGAAACAGGAGAAAAATAGAGACTTTTGGGCCTCAGCAGGATACGATAGAGAGACCATTTAATCACACGCTATAATTTCACTAAGGAGGTGATGAGATGGAAAAACCAGACGCCAAACAGGATTTCTGCCCCATCTGTCATCTGATATCTCCTTCAGGGAGTTCCTGACCACCCAGCCGAAGGGTTTACATCGTATCGCTCGCAGATAACTGGAGAGGTTAGCTTACAGCCGTATCTCGGGAGCGATCTGATGTATCAAAGCGCCGATCGCAGTCTTGACACAACAACCGACATATTTAGAGGAGTTCCAGCTGCCCGCCGTCGGCCTGCGTCAGGTAGTAGAGCACATGTTGACTTTACACTTCCAGTAACTTCACGTATCACTTGGAGTCAGCTCTGCGATCGCTCGGTTTGTTTTTGGAGAAGAGAGTAAGAGAGAAACAAAAGAGACCGTCAGATATCTGAAGAATAAACCCCCACGTTGTCCAACAAAAAGCAGGACTCATTAATCTGAGATGATGCACTGAAGCGTCTGACAGGCCCGTCGTTTTTTTGCCTTTCCTAGGAATGAAAAGTAGGAAACGATCATCGTATGTGAGGTTGGATCATCTGATGCTATAAACGTAAATCTAGGGATGTAAAAAGAATTGAAATCTTAAGATAATCACAAATTCAAATTCACACAAAATGCAACAACACAGAGATCTTAACTGCGAAGACAACGCAAAGCTTGTCGCAGCCAATTTTCCATGAATACCAGGTATCATAGGACTGAACGGGGATGTGGAAAAGGGAGGGAAACGCTTTGCTGCTTGCAAAGTTTAACTTCATGCAAAAGAGTTTTAAATTCCCCCGAAATGTCAACGAGACGGTGTCGTAACAGCGAGGCAGGAACTTTAGCCTCTAGCAGCCGACGTTAAACACTTCATCAGTGGAACGTAAGACGATTATTGTTGTTCACAGGATTAATTTTCTGCACCTCCGTTGTCTCAAAGATTGGACAAAATCCTGTCCCGTAAACTGACGTCGAAGTGTGGAAAGAGAGACGAGGAGCTCATGACTGAACAGGTCAGAGGGTCGTGTTTGCCTTTGTGTTTATGGCGCCTGTGCGTTCATGTATTAAACAGAAAACAGGTGAAACGTTCAATGATTTCTATGTACGAGCAGCTGCATGTGCTCCTCCCCCACATGCTGTATATTCAAATTCCCATCCGCAATCATCAGGAGTTCATTTTACACGCTTCCTGTTTCGTTTGCTTCTGACTTTGTGTTTTCATTATTTGTGACGGATCGCCGCCGTCAGAGAAAGAATAGCTTCCAGATATTGTGTTCTGCAGAGAGGGACAGGAACTCCTGCAACACACGAGCTCATTTCCTTTTGTTTTCTCTCATCCACTTCCACCCGTCCAACATTTTTACCTTGTCGTACGTACGCTGTTGCAGGCTCGCCGTGTTTCTGTTCCGACATAAACCCGAAACGGGGGGAAAAAAAAGGAACACAATCAGGATCGTTTACTGCAAAAGCCGAGCACGAGGAAAAAAAAAAAAAGCAGAATTTGAGCTGTTTTCTTGCTTAAAAACATTCTTCTCTCACAGTTTATTTCCTCTGTTCTACCTTTTTTGAACTCCTCTTGTTCTGGTCTCACTCACACTTTCTCTCTCTCGCTCGCTCTCTCTCAGGTTTCATCATCCTGCTGATTATCGTCATCAAAGAAACACTAACAGATTACGCACAGATGTAAGCGCTCAGAGTTCAGCAGGCGGGGTGGATACACGCGTTAAAAGATTTCCAACAGATTTTCTCCCAATTAGAGAAACACAAATAACATAAATCCGAGCGTATGTCATAGTTTCTCCTCGGAGGCTGTGCTAATCCAGAGACGCGTTGCCCCGGGGCAACATTTGGTCTAATTAGTCAGGGAAATCGTGCGGGCCAAGTTTATGCTTTGTCAGAGTTGAGGTAATATAAACAAATGGCTCATGAAGTATCTCTCCATTAAAATTCACATTACAAACTAGTTAAACCGCGCGGCTGCCAGCGCCGCCGCAACAACGCTCACTCTCGAGTGTAATGAAGCGTAAACAAGTCGGCGAAAGCGAATAAATAAGAATCATAAAACATCACGAAAGAAAAAAAAAAAAAAACCCTATCGGAGCCGCCAAAGCGGTGACGCGAGCGGACGACGTGTGAGGAAAGTGAAAACAAAAGAACAGATGAACTAATAAGGAGAAGGAGAAGAAGGTTTTAGGAGAAAGTGCAAATAAACCCAGTAAAACAGAATTAAAACCGTTCAACTTCACGCTGCCGTCTGTCTGCACGCGCCGAAATTCGAACCTCAGACGTAATTCAAAAATGGAATTCCTGTTTCGTTGTCACACTTTGAAATTTGTGGAAGTAATTTTATTTAAAAATTTTATGATTTTATGTCATATTTTGTTCCCACATGTCAAAAAAATGCCAATCCCAAAGTAATGTATGTGAAAATGTCCATTTATATATGTAAAGAAATGTCCAGTTCACATTTGACACACATCACAAGTTGTATTTCATATAAGAAAATAGCAAGTTGCGTCTGAAACTGTTTGAGAATGTGAAGATGTGCAGAAGCAGAACGTCTCAGTTGATCCCATGTTTTGTCGTCACATGTTCACAGAGCACACCTGAAGGTCGACAGGTGTTGGGAGGAGAGTGAAGTCATGATAGAGACTCCTGCACACTCTCCACTTCACCGTCGTCGTCAATAAACTGAACTGCGAGTGAAGTGGACAGTGAGCAGTGAGTCTTTCTCCTTGTTTTCACCTGTTGAAATTTAAAAAATACACGTGTTTTGTTTTCTCTCACTCTTGATATAAACCCTCAGTAGACATTTCATCAGTATCCGGTCTGATATTATAACCTGCCTCTGTTGAAACATCCAGACGCCACTTCAACCTCTTTGACGACACTGAAAAGACTTCCAGTGGAGAGCCGGAGTGAAACAGTTATAGCTTTACTGAATGCCGTGTTTAATCACCAAAACCTTGGAATATTAACTTACCTGATGAAGTCTGGATAATGTTTAATACAGCTGATGAAAAGCTCTCCTGGTGAAGTGCAGACCTCGTGCGCTGCGACTGAAGCAGTGGGAGGTCGATGATGCCAAAACATGGACCGTGCTGGTTCCAGCGGGCTCGTGGGTCGCTTGTTCTCGCCTACAGCACTCAGACAGGCTCGTGTTACATCCTGCTGTCGGCTGCGACGATCACTGTTTACTGAGGAAGTTTCTACTTGGCAGGACGGGACGGCCTTTGAAACCAGAATAAGCTAAAACAAAGAAACATTTTTGTGGTTCTTATTTAAGGTTTCAGGTTTGACATCGTGATTAGTTTTCTGCGTTTCTGTTCCTGATCAGGCTCAGGAATCTAACATCAGGAGGAACTTGATTTAGAGAAAAAAAAAAGGAAACACGCAGCGTCGTCTCTGCGGCGCTAATCTGATCGTAATATTCAGAGCCGGTAAACAAAGACGCTGCGTTCAGGATCAAAGTGCTGTGACCATGGAGACGGATGCAAACACACAGAGGTGTACCGAGTTATCAGCACCTGAGCAGGTCTGTTTGTCTGCGTCTGTGTGTGTGTGTGTGTGTGTGTGTCCTGCATTAATCAGAATGTAAAACAGTGTTTATGTTACCTGCTGCGTGTCGTGTGGGACGCTGTTTGCCTTTAACGATGAATTAATGCACATTAGCAGCTGTTACGTTCCAGCACTGATCAGGTGTTCCTTCAGACGTGTGTAATAAATAGTTTACTGTTTTCGTTTGTCTGCTTGGATTATAGTTCTTTATTGTTTTATCACGGGGAGGCTTGTTGTAGACACAGAACCACGGTGCCGACGTGTGCATGTTAATCCTCTGCATCTGCTGAGAGGAGGTTCTGGTTCCAGACAGCACCAGATAACAGACATGTTGTGATTCTTGGACTGTTATTAATGTTGTCAAACAGACGCGTGTCGGTTGCTGGGAGTCCTGAAGTGTTACTGCAGAGGCGAAGAAGCTTTTGCAGAGCCTGGATGTTCTGCTGCGTGTGGACCGGTACCTTCTACCTGAGGCCAGAGTGCTGAACAGTCTGTAGTTTGGATCTGGTCTCTTCATTTGGACAGGTAGCGGCTGTGGGAGTGGAGCACCAGTGACAGTTCTCGCAGCAGATGGTCGTCGGGGATGGGAAGCTCCTCTCAGCTGTCGCAGGAAGCTGGTCGGCTTCCTTGGTCGGTCGGTACTGCTGAATGTTTTCTCAGGTTTCTACGACGCGTGATTTAAAGCTTCCGGCGGACAAAAGTGGAGCAGAAACAGGATTTTCAGCTCGTCTTACCCGAAATCTGAGCGGGAGTCTTTGCTGGTTTCTCTCCTTTTGATTAAAGATGCTCATCGGCTACCCAGAAAAAGAAGCAGACTGAAAGTTAATCTTCTCCGCCTTCTTCTTCTTCTACTCTACTCTTTAACACAACCAGCTGGGGGCGCAGGTCCTCAGCTCAGTATCTGTCTCCGTCATCCACAGTTCACATCTGTGTTTGTGCTACTGTATCTGGGGGTCAAGACACTTTGGCATCAGCGAGAGGATGTTTTCACCGCCATCGCTCGGCAACTATCGCCGCAGAGACGGCGTATCGCGGGCACGGACAGGAGCTCTATTGTGAGAGGTGTGGCGTTAAGGAAGCCGATCGCAGGAGAAATAAGGACGGTATCGGACGGGAGATGGTCATCTCGCTGCCGAGTGAGAAAGAGGGAAGAAAGTCTTTGTCGACTGAGTGTGAAAGCCAGAGGTATTGTGTGTGTGTGTGTGTTTGTTTGTGTGATTGTGCGCAAAGATGAGAAGCAGGAGGTGGAAAAAGGAGATCAGGGCCGTGCGGCGGTGAATCATTCAAGGGTTTCCTGTTGTGTTCTGGGTTACCAGTACAAAGGAGGCTTTCACAGAGATAATAAGTAAACACGCAGGAACTACTTCTCCCCTCCACAACGTTCAGGCCAGGTTGTAAAAAAATTGTATTTCAAATGTAGACCTTCAGGCTTTAGATACTGAGGTCTGGATCGATCCGAGCGTGACTGTTCACAGCATCGTGCCTGTGAACATAAAAGTCACTTCGAAGAGAACTGGAGAAAAACTGAGTGCAAAACAAAAATAACAGGAAGGACTTTTTTTTTCATTTCCATCATGATTAACCTTTTCCTGTATTTTACGATATCGCAGACATTTCATCATTTCGGGGCGTGTGTCCCTACAACACCCTCACAGTTGATTAAGAAAAGGTTTTTAATAAACTGAAGGAAGTCTGTTGATGAGCACGTCAAGCCGAAGGGCTGCAGCTCGTACGGTTCACGTCATGAAGCCACGAAAAGCAATAAGGTTGTGAAGGTTTACAGCGCCGGCTTTACTTTGAGACGACACGTGTTTGCACGTTTAAAGAAACTTAAAAAAAAACACTTTGTTTGCAGAGGCCCACACACACACACACACACACACACACACACAGGTGACATTTACGTAATGAAATCGTCTCACCGCCCTCGAAAAAAGCAAAAATCACACAACGCGGTGCGTTTTGCAGATTGATTTCGACGCGCCGTTTGTGTTCAGTGCTTCTGTAACCATCGTCATTTACTCGTGTTGAATCATTCAGGTTTTAATGTAACGCAGCAGTCAGTCAGAGGCGGTTCTCCTGTCACCGGAGTGGAAGGGAAAAGCTTTATTAAAACAAGCTTTATGGAGCAGAGGTACAGCGCACGCTGGGGCATTAATAGGGGGGCAGCTCAATGCTTCTAAATTGGCCTATAAAAGCCAAGTGAAATGTAAGAGAAACCTGAATCTAATATAAAGAAGTATGCTGAAATACATGCAGACTGAAGAAGGCTGTAAATCACCTGATTAGGTCCTTGCAGGAATGGTAAACAGTGTAAAAAGTAACGGCTCTCTGCTCGAGCTCGTGTGTGACTTCACCTGCATTCACACGCTTTCATGTGTGAACCTGCGTGCGTGGAGAGCAAAAGGCAGTAAGTCATTCTATACGTACTAATTCAGTGGAATTCCTGTGGACCTGTAGCGGCGCACACGGCCAATAAATAGCGCCTGTTAAGCCGGGCTGATAACTTCGACCTCTGACTCTGATTTACAGGTGGACAAACGCGAGGTAAAACCCGCTGAGCCGCTGTGTGACAGCCGTGACACACGCAACAGTGCGAAAGAAGGAATAATCGAGATAAAGTGAAACGGTTTGTCACCTCTGACAGGTTTATCAGAGGAAGGAGGTGAGACGAGGTGATTACAGCCACGCAGTTCTGATTATTTTGCTGAATGAACTTAAAGAAAATTGCAACAGTTTTCTCTCTGTGGTTCCTTTTTTTATTTTATAGAGGCAGCGTGTGACCTCTGACAGAGCCGACAAAGATCAACATCTGTACGAGCAATGACGGCTCGAATCCGTGTGGCCGTAAACTAAACTGGGAACGTTTTTCATAAATATCCAAGGTGTTGCATGTTAAAAACAATCCAAACATCTGACTTCAGGGTGAAGCCGACAGCAGTTTAACGATCCCACACAACACAATCCACAGAATAAAAGTTAGAGAGTATTTTTCTGCAAAACAACAGATAAATTAAAGCTGGTTGACTCTTGAAGTTTGATTTTCTATTTCTACCTTTCTACACATCATGGTTCGGCTTAAAATACCTGTTTTGGTCGCCACGATCATGAAGCTGGTTCGACTTCTCGTGACAAAAAGCTGTTTTTCTTCGGCAGAAAGTTCAAATGTCTGCACGTCTCCTTAATGAAACACTCGGTTTTGACGGCTGTAATAATCCCGTCATCCCCTCCACCTCCTGCTCTGACTGCGTCACAAATACAAATACTTTTCTATACCAATCAATACCAATACTGAGACAACAGTATACGTGACACCAGAGCTGTGAACATGTTTGATTTTCTGCACCTCCAGTGTCTCTGTTTGATGTTCAGACATCAAGATATTAAGATATTAAGGCCGAGAATCTGTGAAAGAACTGCCAACCTTCAATACTTTCAATAGTTAAGATGCAAATAAACTCTCTATTTGATGCAGATTGTTAAATATTGAGAATGAGTCAGCTTCATAACTATATAATACTGGTGCATGATAACAATGACTCATCATTATTATTATTATTATGCTGGATGAAAGGATTTCATGTTGTTCTGTCACTGATGATGTTTTCTGATGTGCATTCTGAGCTTGTTTGTGGGATTTTAATCCATTTTCATTAAATGTTTTCTGTATTTTTATTATATTTCATCCTCTGTTGTTGAACGATGCATTCGTCTGTTGTTTTTTTACTTTCTTTTCCAGATTTCTTTTCCTCTTTCCTAAGATGCCGTTCTTCAGGTTCAGGTTCGGCTCGTCGGAAATGAGCAACAAGTTAAAAAATAACGGCAAGGTGTGTCGGGCTGACGTGTCCGCTGTAACCTTTAGAGAGCCGTTACGTATTCCATCCGCGCAGCAAAAAACAAGTTTTTAATTAATAAAGGGAAGGAAAGCGGTCATTCTGCGAGTGTGACAAAGAGGAGTGTCTTGACTTCTCGCTGCAGAGGTGTCAGCGTGTGGATAGACAGAAGCAGAAAAATAGAAAATGGACGACGATGAAAGAGTAAAACGAATGCAAATAAAGCACATTTTACGTATTGCACAAGTCTAATTAAATCCTCGGGCTCGTACGGGAGATTCAGCCGTTTAAAAGCGATAAAACGAACAATCAAAAATATTCAGAATTACAGTATATCACGGCCAGGAACCGTACGAGCTCGAGGTTGTAGCAGAGTTCAACACCTTTAAGAGTGCAGAGGGAGTTAGAGAAAGTGAGATATATAAGGACGAAGTGTGAAAGGTGGGGGGGCTCCGAACATGAGCTCATGACTGCAGCATTAGTGTAACATTAGTGTTAAGTGCTCGTAAAATCCCTCTTTGCTCTGCATTACCTCAGAATGTGGGGGAGCGAGGGATGAAGTTAATAACGCGGCCGTTATGAAAACGTTCATTTTTTATTTTTTTTTATGTTTTTTAATGAAACAACCCAGAACAGAGGGAAGGGAAATGTACAAAACACCTCGGACAGCCACACACACACACACACACACACACACACACACACACACACAAGCTATTTACAGCAGCACTAAAGATACTTAAACACTGCTAGCTGCAGTGCCAGCGGCCACACAGGCACAACCGGCATATAAATGTTCAGCTGTACATGAAGTCAGGGCTTCTCCTCCGTCTCTACTGTATTTTGCAGCTCCCATGTTTTCATTAAAGTGACAAAATCACTTCTGTGAGTTGCTGTTGGAGAAGTTTAACGCTAAACGTTCAGCAGGAAGGAGAGCTGGTTTTCTTTCTCGAACACGACTCGCTGGTGTTTGTCTTCGTTGCTTCAGTATCGTCCTGTACTTTGTGCATTTCTCTGTAGAGTTTTTACGTGAAGCTGAGTTGATCTGAATCTCCTTCGTGAGAAATAAATCAAACGCATCACAGATTTTCTTCAGACAAACACAAAAAGTAAATCCTTCACACTAAATCACCTCGGGGCCGCTGTTTGCCTCGTAGTCGGGACTCGACATCTTTCAAGTACGACAAGAAAGCACAAAACTTCTGACAATTTAGTTTTTTATCTCCGTACA
>OMLP01039235.1:0-11973 GCA_900302685.1 Spondyliosoma cantharus | reverse complement strand
CAAACTAACATTATTCAGACACACTAACCATTCTGAAACGTCCTGCTGCAGCCACAGAGTCTGTGTTTCTTCAGCAGCCTCTCCTTCTGGGTCCGATCCTGGGTCAAACTGGTATGGTTGAACGAAAGCATCTCCGCGAGCCACAGGGATACATCCACCGTAACAATAGCGCATGCTACCGGCTAGTGTAAGAGGCATCGCCTCCCTGAGGGACGTGTAGCACACAAGGCCATTGGACAAGGCTCTCCAAGAGGCGCTGACAGACGGAGCTCATTAGCATTTAAAGGTGCAGGCACAGAAACAGCTGCTCTCAGGAGAGCTCAGCAGAGCTCATTTGATCAACTTTTAGACAGCTGAAATTCAGGACCACGGATGGGTTTGGGGCAATGCATATCGAATACAGTGTTGTTGGACCTTTGACAGCTGTGTGAAATTGATGAAAAACAGTATAATATGACACCTTTAGAATAGACAAGTAGCGAAACAATTTAACTAAATGGTCTTCTCAACCACAGTGGAGGCACAGAAATCAAGGAAATAATGTGAAATAAACACAGTCTGAGCAAGTCAACAACATCCAGGCAGGCATGATGTTCCGCTTCTGAAATGCTCCCAGAGGGATATGAAGTCCCGCGGAGAAGCCAAATACATCCCGTCATTGCAAGGACACTCCCCGATGACAGTGCCCCCTGCCCGATCCTTTGAGTCCGTGGGGTTTTGAGGTAGGGTCTCAAGGTAGGGTCTCAAGGTAGCGTGAGGGTGGAGCCGAGGCCTTGTCAGAGATACACTTAACCCTTTTTGCGCACTGGGTCTTCTCACAAGCTGCTGGTACTCTTTTCTGTCCGCACCATATCAGGTCCTCTGTGCAATTCATAATGGCCCTGAATAAATGGCATTTCCAGGGGGCAATATGTAACACTCACCTGCTCCCATTCTCGCCTGCCTGCTTTCCTCTGTTGGTGCTTGAAGTGTTTGTGTGACACGCTAATAGAAGACAGAATTGAAAGTATCCAGGGACACAGACACGGCAACAGTCAAACTGGCCACTGGGACCAATGGGAGTTCCTGCCCTTATTTTTAACCCACTCTTTTGAAGCACTGAGTACACCTGAGTAGGCCCTGCTCCGGAGTCTATAAATCAGACCAGCAGGATCCTCTCACTCTGTTCCCCTTGCCTACCAGCGGGTCTCGTTCTCTGTTTGTGCTTTGTGTTTCACAGCCATGCACCTTACATGTATTTCATTCTTGAAGAAAAAGGTTGTGTATGTGTGGTCTCCCTCCTGTCAATATCTTACAAGGGAGGCTGTAGTTTTACTTCAATCAATAATTGTCTTATTGTTAGAGAAGAACATTTTTTGTATTCCACACAGACATAAAGTGTTATATTATGTGTAAGTGTAACCAAAGGGGAAACATTGGGGTTTGGTTAGATTTTAACATACACCCATGCAGTTTGAGAATGACTATTCAACATCTTCCTGTATCGCAGGACACAACTGTCCTTTACCACAATATCTGCGATAACCATTGGTATAAAGTCCAGGGGGTGCAGGGGGGACATGACCAAAACACATGATTTGTCCACCCCACTTGAACACAACTATGTAATTTCAACAATATGCTGCCCCTTGCGCCTTGACGTGCAAAGGGTACGAAGGCCCGTTTGCAGTTTTAACTTCACCATGCACCATGATCATATACTGTGGACTTCTGTCATGGTGTCACATCAGCATTTGCCGTGCTGCTACGGCCACGGCCTTCAACAAACTCTTAATGTTCATATTTGAGGCAGGTTTGGTCATCCAGCCACGAGACGTTACTGTCCAGTCCTGCTGCCACTACGGGTGCTATGACTGTAACTAAATATCGTCATGTAAATGTGTTCAGGCTGGGACTCTGATAAAACACGTTAAGTTTGGTGCCGATTTGACCATGCACATTGGATTTTACGGCAACCTCCTGTTTCCTGGTGAAACATTGACCCCGCCACGGCCACGCCCTTCAATGGAGAGTCAAGCTTTCCTTTTCCTTTAAGTTTGTCACAGTACAAGGCGTGCAAACCGCCAAAAATGAGCACACAATTCAAAAGCGCCGACTTCCTGTTGGCTTTTTTTTTTGGTCAAAGTTTAATGATTTTTTTTTTTTTCTTTTTCATTTGTCACAAAAAAACATCCCTTGCATTTCAAAAGGGTCCTTGCCTGGGTCAGTGCTCAGGCCCTCATAACATACAATAAAAGCACTTGTGCCTCCGTAGCTCTCAGCGATCACTTCATGCAGGTAGGCCTCATACATGTATTGAAATCTGAGCGTGTTGTTGTTGACTGACCTCCAGTGAGCAGTCAAACTTCGGATATGTTGGACATTCCATTACTTCTCCCTCTAAATACAACAACAACATATTTAGAATCAGCACCAATCTTAATTTCTCTTTACACTGAATTACAATTCACTCTTTATGTTAGCTTGTAGATATCTGTGGTTAGTAGCAAGCACAGTAATATATCCAGTGTTTGCAGTGAAACTAATTCTGTAGTGTAGTTTACCTTCGCCAGCTAGATAACTTCCAGCCACTTTACACAGTCTTCAAGAAAAAGAACACAATATTTCACTTCCGCTGCTCGGAGCACCAGAGAAAGCTTTCAGTCCATCAATAAAGATGATGAAATCGTGTTTGTAAGTGTTCAACTGTAAGTAGCATAAGCACAGACTGAAAGATGGACAGATAGAGAGATGGATGGAGGGATGCCTGAGTGAAAGGGAAGTCAAGGACATGGCTAAAGGTGGCATTAAAAAAGGGCACAGTTATCCATCCAATTAAATTTATAACCCACATTAAGCACATTTGGCAGTCTGGGTTGCAGAAATTGAAAAATGGGGGACGTGCGTCCTCAGGCATGCCCCTCCAACACACACACACACACACACATACACACATACACACACACGCTACTCTCCTCAATCAAAGCACCGGCAGCTGTAAGCACCATTTCGAGGGACGCCATTATGCAAGGAAAATGTCATTAGCGATTTCACAATTTCACGCATGGGTGCCGCGAACATGTCTCTGGAAGACGGCAGGGCACGGGCGAAAGGTAAGGGCCTCACACTTTGAAAGCAAACCCTGTGACTGAGATGGAGGAAAGTGATTTCTCTGCTGCGTGCCGCCCGATCCGCTCAGCTGGTACTGTACATTTCTCAGCCTGAAGCCACCGACTGCTTGCCTCACATTTTTGTGGGAATAAACCTCAGTTATACGTGTCTCTGTATGTTTGGAAATGTTCCTTGAGGTTCAAACTAAATGCGGTACAAACATTTTTTATATCACAATCGCAACAAGACAATAGCGTCAGAGAAAGCACCTCATTGTAAGCTTTTCTTATGAAGATTAATTTTTACAAACTGGCTGTTATTTTTGAAGGTTTGGCCGTGTTGCTGTCGGACATGATCACGAGGCAAAAAAAGAGCAGTGATTAACGAGTAAACCATAATCTGATGTCTATTCAACCAAATTATCTGTATCTGTACCTGGACTCCAAATGGGCGTGGCTTAAACCAGAAGTGAGTGGTGCTTAACCAGAAGTGGTTCATTTTCAGCATGAAGTGTATACGGTTTTATTAAAAAGTTATTATATTTGTTATTTATTAGAAAAACACTGTATTTACAGAACAGTCGCAGAATCGAGCTGCAGATCAAGAGTAAGAGAATTATTTAACTTGAATTAATTAATTGAAGTAAGCTACCCAATGTGTCATCAACAGAGCAGATATTGAGGCATTCACTCATTACACAGACATTACGTGTACCATATGTGTGAAGTAATGCATTACATTTTAAAAAGGTAATGAGTAATGTTGTATTGGAAATTAGCCAGGGCAAGTAGTCCTACACACATGGGATTGTTTGCATTTTGTTTAGATGTAACGATGCCTTCGTGTATCAACCCCGTCAAGAACAAATAATAACAGAGGAGAAGTTAAAATAAAACCATGACAATGAGAACATTTAAAAACAATTATCCAACCCAGAGAACAGACAAAGGAATGGCAGAGGATTTCTTCTCACTGCCAGCCAAAGCTGGCTCATGTCAGGTTGTATTGCCAACATGTGTCCAGGTTGAGTGTACAGTTTCTTGTGCGTCTGTCAGAAACTGTTAGTGAGTGTCCTTTTCAATTGATTCAGCAATTAGCAGGTTTGTTGGATTCCCTGTAGTCGGTTGAAAAATGACTAAATAAGCTGCATACTGAAGTGTCTACATTATGGTCCATGAACCAGTATCCATAGCAACTTACTACAGTAACTATGCCTGGTACCTCTTGTATGCTGTTCATACATTTAAAATACTATAAAAGCAGAATCTGCATTGCAAATGAGTGTCAGACCGTGGGCAGGGGAGCTGGATGACGCTCCCTCCACAGAGAGCCGGTCTCTGCCAGAGTTTGTGGATCAAAAGAGGTTATAATTAAGGCTCGTCCGCAGAGACGTCTTGGAGGGATCAACCAACAAGCTGTCAGGACTGTCAGTCTTTTGGACGGAAGCACAGTACCATAATTGAGCCGAGCTGAATGGCTACAGTAGGGAGACTTTTGATAAGCAGCAACAAATTAAAATATAATGCACTAAGGCTTTGCGGGGAATGTGGCACTCCGACCAAAATTAACTCAGGGCCTTTATGGAGCTCCTACGTATTCTATAAACCAGTGACCCATCAGATAAATCTGATGTATACACAAATATCTGTTAGGTGCTGATTTGTTGATTCGCAAATGTCAATAATGGTATCATAGTTTTCCTCATTTGGAATCAACAACGCTCATCATGAATTCAGCATATCAACCTTGCAAGGCGAGGGTCACATGGCAGACGCAGAAAGTCAAATGCATCAGTAATGCTTAGGTCCTGCTGATTTTCTTTAGCCTTGCTAGCCTGATTACATGAAAACCAATCAATAAAGAAGCACACAAGTGTCCTTGAAAAATGCTAGAAATCTTGTCAACTTGCTGAATTTATTTTTTCTTTCACCTGAATTAAGTTGCGACAAACAGTTCATCACAGAGGTTTGAACTGAATCCATTTTGATATTTGAGACTCAGCTTTGTTCATGACATGTGGTTCTAAAAATGTATCAGGGGGCACAGCTCAAGCTCATGATATAAAAAAAAAAAACTCAAAACTTAATTTTCAATTATCCGGGGGGGGGAGCATGGATTTTCCTAAAAACAAATAAATACAATGTATTGGCTCAAGAATCCCTCAAAATCGTCACTTATGACACAGTAGAAGTGTGTGGTCATGTATCTGCAGAGATCCTGCCATCTACCGCTTAGTTTCTTGTATCTTCGATGGGTTAGTGACGTCTATGGAAGTTCACGAAGGATAGTTGATTGTTCAGTCTGATTTCGAGGTCGTCAGATACTTCGGTCGGGTCGGTGGCTCACCAGCACAAAGAGACTCACCAATTAACTACGTTCCTCCAGAATTGCTTACTGCACCTTTTAAATGGTGTTTACATACAACAACCAACAAATTCTGCATAATATGCCTTTAATTAAAAGGTCCTTGTAGCACATTCAGTGTGGTCTCTAACATCATAACAGCCAATAGTGGTCATCCAACACATAGCTCACATGTGATCCCCGCCTTTTCGGATTGTTGTGGTCCTTCAAGAGTCTCCCGTCTGAAAACGCCTTCCTGGAATTGGCGTAGATAACACCGGAAGGCATGCGTCATTAACCTCTTTTGTACGATTGATCAGGTCAGGATGCCAGAAACCTGCAAAACACACTTAGTTGTCTGAGGTCAGGGAGGAGGTTTGATGTAGTAATCCCAGGATGTTTTTTCACCCTGCTAATGGACATTTAGAACTGTTTCAAACATGTTTCTCTGTAAACCTTTTGGCTGACTGAATGGCTTAATATTTTGCTCTTAGTTTCACTCCTGCTCCCTCTGGTTTCATCCTCAAAATTTCCACGGATAAGAGGCTCTGTTAGCACATTAAACACAGCCATCACACAGCACTTCCTCGCTGCATTTTTATTAACAATATCTATTTTTAGCATTCTGTTTCCACTCTTCTGTCCAAATGCCAAATCCTCATTGGCTGGTAAACTGTGCCAAGCCAGCGGGGGCAGAAAAATCTAATAAATAATCCATAATGTATCAAAGATAATTATTGCTGCATATCTGCAAAATACGCACACACTCTCACACATCGTGAAGACAGAGAATAGAAGCAGAGATAAAGATGATGAGCAAGCTGTTGGTTCTCAAGTCAGTAATTGATTGATGCTCATATTACTGTTATTATATCAAATTTATTCCCCACTTTGGCACAATGCCATTTCACATCGGTGCTAACAGCTCTACTGAATCAAATTTACTTGAATGTGCTTGTGTTTGTGTCACGGCATGGAAAAAAAAAAAAAAAGCCCCCCGATAAAGCTACTGTATCATGTCTACCTTCAGGCTATTTTACAACAAGAGTGCATTGAGGGAGAGTGTTTCCATAAGTGTTTGTCCCAGGGGGTCGCGCACGATCCGTGTGACGTCAAAGCCCACAGCTACCGCCTGGTGCAGGAGGGCAGTAAAAATCCTCTGCTGGCTTGGAAAACATCACTGAAGGACGTGGCAGAGTCGCTGTAACACCCGGGGGTGACAGTGTGACCTCTGTGCGTGCTGCATGACCCGACGAAGTGCTTCACAGGCAAATGTTAACATGCCTTTGTCTCAACTCTCACTGAGTGGAGACAAGTATTCCTCTAAGTTCTGCTGCTCTGGAGAAACAATGTTACTGCAGTTCCTCTGAGTGAATATTTGCCAACTGATCGCTTAAATGAATATGAATGGCAAAGAAGAAACTAGTTAATATTGTATAATTTATGCAAATGGGGGTGACTTCTTCCCATCGTGGCCTTGTTTGACTCTTTTACACCTGACGACCGGTGATGCCTTCATGTCAAGCCGCTGACAAATGATGCTAGGATGGAACATTGGTCAACCAAGACTTCACAAAACCTCAGGCCTGCCAGTACTCCCGTTTTCACAGGTTCCGCCTGTATTTCATGGCCATGTCCCAGCACCCTCCTGCGTTTCTCCTGGGAAACTCCCGCAATTAACATAGTCCTCAAACTTTACTATGAATGATCATCGCACACTGATTGGTAAGTTCTGTATGTTTGTCTGACATCACCCGAGTTGCCACATAGTCTTTGAAAGATAAACTACACACACAATTCACACACACTACATGCAATTTGGACCCATCTGTCAACACAACCTGGCAACCCACAACCAATTTACAACAACGATGAATTAATTAAACGGATGTAATCACCCAGTTTATACCTCTACGGCTACTTTTATCTGGATTGATGTGCAAACATACGTAACTCGTGCATAATCAGGCATGACATTTACAGGATTATGGGCACTACTGTAGTATTGTTTCTACAGCTAAATACAGTTGAGCTTCAATGAACGTTCATAGTCCAAAAATCCAAAACATGAGCAACAAAACTAACAAAAAAAAAACAAGGAGAAATACAAAAACTAGAAGAATAACAAACCAGGCGCAGGCAGGAACACGGGAACAACAAAAAGGTGTGTGGGGAAATTTGACTTGCGAGGAGCAGAGGAGGGAAACAGAACACTAGGAACACAGATGAGCAGGAAGTAGAAATTGACATAAAAACATAAGATGATATAACTACAAAATAAAAATGGAAAATAACTACACCAAAAACTCAAAACATGACGTGCTTGGCAGGACTAAAATCCTTGTCCAGGCAGATGTGTGACTAACTTGAACTAGACTGTAATTAACATGATTTATTTAAAGAAGAAGAATCTTTATGAATCACATTCAATCATACAATGTACAACACAGTGAAACTGTTCCTCTACTTATACTACAGTAACCTAACTACTACGACTATACGAACTTTAGAATTAACCTAATGTGCATGTTTGATGGTGGCTCTAACCTCCTCCCCCAGCCACAAACAACTCCCATATCTAGAAACCTCCCTTCCCTTTCTTGGGAAATCTACAAAATAAAATGTTCCTGTTATCTGTCTTCAAGGTGAAGGTGAAACTGAATCATTCACCCCGCACAGCCTTGACAACAACAATGCAATATAAAAGGAATAAATATGAAATATGGAACTTTGCCACAAACATTATTTGTAATCTGAATGAATATATATTCTTCTCAATATTATATTTTGAGAATATTAAATATATGTGTGTGTGTGTGTGTGTGTGTGTGTGTGTGTGTGTATAGTCAAGAATGCAATCCAAAGCTTTGGGCACACTCTGTATCCTCTGAGCTCCTTGACATCTCTCTGATCTACACAAGTAAAACACAAATCACAGTATCACTCATGCACACGTTAAATATGGAGCAGTGTTACTGATCCTGTTATGCAACACATCTGGATGGGTGTTTTTCAGTGATACAGGCTGGAGGAGGTTATCAGGCGCTTGCCTTTAGAAACTGCGTTCGGTCTTTAGGTCTCTTGTCAGCTCGTCACTAAACTGTGTGTCTGTGAACTGACCAGATGTGTTGTTGGTCAGAATGCACACACGCTCGCAGCTGGTAATTCTGAATCAAGTGTTGCACAGTCTCCGGGTCTGATGCCACCTCCTCTAGATGTAAGTGGACAGCAGAGTCTTGACCTAAGGAATGGCACAGCACAGGAGGGCCAACTCCACGGGTCTGTCCGCCTCCATCTGGAGGAGAAAAAGATTTTGGCCAGAGAAGACAGATGGCTTGAAAGAGGAGTAAAATAATCCATCTATCGCAAACTGGAATTGTCATCTTTGAACTGAGGAGGTGGCCAGTGACATTCCTTATCACCTACCAAACTGCAGTACTGAGTTCTCTCCCCAGGCAGCTTAACGCCTGGGCTCACCTAGCCCTAGCAACCCATTCTGAAATTCAGAGCCGACACGTGTCATTAAGGGCTCTGTAAGGACACTCCCACACAGAGTTTAAAAGCCTGCGACTCCCCTCCAGTTAGTTAGAACTGAAGAAGCCTCTTGGATGAGAGGTGACACGTCTTCACATAACAAGTCTGACTCATTCATATTCTAATATTAAAATTCTGAGTTTGAATTTCTTCTCTAAAACTGCATAAGACACACATTACACATTCTTGCTGACCTTTTAGCACTCTTGACAGCTGATGGTAGTAAGTGATGGCAGAAATGATGGTCCATCAAAAGGCAGGAGAAAAGAAGGCTGCAGGCTAGCAAACATATATTTGCTCCATGCTTGCTCCGGAAACTGACATTGCAAAATGTTTCATGCAGTCGGGAAATGCATTCATTACATTTGTTAGACCTTGAGGATACACGTAATGTGTTATAGTGAGAAAACACTGCACGGAAATATAAACAAGTACCCCACAGGGCACCTTCACACCTTTTAAATCCTGGTCTTGATTATGTACACTTAGTGTTTATGCAGGAAAATAACGGGATAAAGCAATGTTGAAATACCAGCAGGAGCTTAAGTAGAGTGGTTTGATATTTAAGTGAAGCACTGTTGTCCTAGAACAAAAAGAAACTCAAGGAGAATCCTAAAGCTGGAAAATAAGCTGAGAAAGGGCCAATGGCAGCAGGGCGAAAACACCACATACATAAACACACACTTATTGTACTACTTGTGTTTGTATCTTATATGACTGATGGTGTGCCGAAGGTGCAGCTCCACTAATGACTGTCAGTCCACAGCAAGGACACAACAAGGATCTGGTATAAACCTGAGTGGTCCGATCCCAAGTGGAGAGCTCTCGGTACAGCTGTGAACATCCCCCAAGATGAACCAAGGACGCATTTGAGATCCGATCAGTCAGACCACATTCAGAGGTGTAACCACGCTCTTAGCAGTGTGTACGCACACGTGTCCTGAGCCAAATTGAGGGACCGCCTACTCAACTAGAAGCCACGACTGCAATCATAACGGATCAAACACTGTCTGATTTCCATGTGGTTCGCTGTAATGTAAATTACGTGTTCGGGCTTCTCAAATGTCAGCAGAAGATTTTTTTTGTTTTCTAAAATTGAACTAGTAACAACAAAATCCCCAGACTTCCTTACAAATTTTGCGATTTGGAGGGATAATGAGGGAGGATAACGTTAAAAAAAATAAAGAATATTGAAAAAAGTATTGTGAAATGCTATCTATGACAAATTCTCATCACTGGTGACTTCTTGTAAACTCAGCATTAATTGCAAAACGTGAAGTCGTTTCTTTCCTTGTAAAAAGCGCCAGTTTGTCTGTCTGCTCCTGTGTCTGAAATGTGTCAACATTTAGCAGCTGTCTTAACAAACTGCTTTGACTGATTTCAACATATACATTTTATTAATGAAAGAAACCAACATTTTATTAATGTTAAACATGTCAAACTTACAGTAAACGGTAACTAATATATGAATATGAAAGGCCAGGTTCTTTGTCACCTGTGGAAAAAGTCCCCAGACTCCCTTAGAAAATCACTCAATTTTGTGACTTGTCGAGTTAGTAAGTCTTTATAAATTTGGTGAAATGCTGTCTACAACAAATTCTTACCTATGCAGGCCTTCTTGTAAATTCAGCAAATGCTATACACTGAGTTCTTTTTTTTCTTAGTTTAGAAACATTGTGCCTGTCTGAAGGCGTACGTGTTTATCTGCATATAGAGCGAGGAAGGCAGATCCAATCACAAGCAGGCACTCGCATGTAATACCAGGTTTGAAGTGACGGTCTTAGAGCTGTGCAGCTGTGATCACACCAGTCAGGATGGATGTTAACACAAGGTCTGAACAGCCTCAAGGATCCTGTTCTGATGACAGTAAGTAAGTCAAATTTTTGCTGTCAATTCAGTGCATTATGCAGATAAATAACATCCATGTTGAGTGGGGCTACTTTTGCACTTTGGTGGAATTGGTCTTGGAATCCCTCAAAAACACTGCTTATAAGGTTAGAACAATTTGTTTCTGTTTGCAAGACTGTTAGTTCATAGCTTCACCTTCCCTCCTGTCTCACTGGCTCCAAACTCCAAACTCCTCCAAACTATGTGTACCTCCAAGAAGTATGCGTTAACCCTGCCAAGAACGATGAAAGCATTATACCTCACACAGGGGCAATGAAAGCCCAGTGTCGACCAGCCTGCAGGATGAAACCCTGAGCCAGAGCTGGCGCTAGGCATAGGCAGTATAGGCAAATGCTAGGGGCGCCGTCATCCACGGGGGGCACCGCAAATGGGGGAGGAAAAATAATAACAATAATAATAAAATAATAATAAATAAAAAAAATTACCAGTGCTATTACTACTATTATTTCGAAATATTATATCAGCCTGCAAAATAACTTCATAGCAAAGACTATTAAATAATTGAGAGGCCTTTTTTCTGGGTTCCTGGCTCATTGCACTGTACCTGCCCTCTGTGAGGGGGGTGGGGTCGAGAGGCGAGCTGCCTGAATCTGACCACACTGAGACCCCAAGACCAAGAGAGAGATTAATGACACTGTAGCAGAATTACAATGTCTAAAAGACTGAAACCATCCGGCGCCCAGTGAAAGAAAAGAAGGAAAGAAGAGGAAGAAAATAGTGAAGAAGATAGAGGTACAGAAACGTCAATGTGATGAAGCGAATGACATTAATAGTTTAATGCATCGTAGTTACCGTTGTTGGAGCAGAGTGTTAGCTTGCTAGCTTATGTACAATAGCAGCATTGTTTAATAATCAGTAAATAGCTGAGCATCAGGTGCTCCTGTCACTCTACCACAGCACAGCAGTGACACAGCATCAGGTGCTCCTGTCCCTCTACCTCAGCACAGCAGAGACACAGCATCAGGTGCTCCTGTCCCTCTACCTCAGCACAGCAGAGAGACACAGCATCAGGTGCTCCTGTCCCTCTACCTCAGCACAGCAGAGAGACACAGCATCAGGTGCTCCTGTCCCTCTACCACAGCACAGCAGAGAGACACA
>OMLP01039209.1:0-12894 GCA_900302685.1 Spondyliosoma cantharus | reverse complement strand
AGCTTGTCATTAGTGGTTGGAGGAACGTGACTTCTTTATCTCATCATCACAGGAAACTTTGACGCATTCGGCTCTGTACCAAGGAATCTAATCAAAAGATCAGACACATGTTGTGAAATGACTTTTAGACACATTAGAGTTAACTTGAGTTTACTGCAAGATTCATCTAAACAGAAGTCCTCAAACTAGTGACATGCTGTTACACCATGGCTCCTGAAAATCTTCATTATTTGCATTATTTCTTGTAACATGTAATCAGACATGTGTGACACGTGTTAGTTTGTGTTGCTTAATTACTGCATCAGTAAAACATAAGAAACATTGAGCTTCATCAGCTGTCAAAAGTAATGTGTAATAATGTTTATTTTGAATTACAATTAATGAAATATAATAAAAACAAGATTTAAAATGATAACAGCTCTTTTTAACTTGATAAATAACTGAATTATATTTGTCATTTCTAATCAGTTTGTTGTTGCCGTAGTTTTTGGCAGGACCCAGAAGCGGACAACGAGGCAGGGAGTAGAGTGCAAACAGGTTTATTTAACTCCATCCATCCATTTTCTTCCACTTATCCGGAGCCGGGTCGCGGGGGCAGCTGTCTGAGCAGGGACACCCAGCCTTCCCTCTCCTCGGACACTTCCTCCAGCTCCCCCGGGAGGATCCCAAGGCGTTCCCAGGCCAGCCGGGTGACATAGTCACTCCAGCGTGTCCTGGGTCTTCCTCGGGGTCTCTTCCTCCCAATGGGACATGCCTGGAACACCTCCCGAGGGAGGCGTCCTGGGGGTATCCGATTCAAATGCCCCAGCCACCTCAGCTGGCTCCTCTCGATGTGGAGGAGCAGCGGCTCTACTCCGAGCTCCTCCTGGGTAACAGAGCTCCTCACCCTGTTTCTAAGGGTGCGCCCCGCCACCCTGCGAAGGAAACTCATTTCGGCCACTTGTATCTGGGATCTTATTCTTTCGGTCACAACCCAAAGTTCATGACCATAGGTGAGGGGAGGAAGGTAGGAACGTAGATTGACCGGTAAATCGAGAGCTTTGCCTTTTGGCTCAGTTCTCTCTTCACCACGACAGACCGATACAGCGACCGCATTACTGCGGCCGCTGCACCGATCCGCCTGTCAATCTCCATCCTTCCCTCACTCGTGAACAAGACCCCACGATACTTGAACTCCTCCACTTGAGGCAGAAACTCTCCCCCAACCCGGAGGGAGCAAGCCACCTTTTTCCGGTCGAGAACCATGGCCTCAGACTTGGAGGTGCTGGTTCTCATCCCAGCTGCTTCACACTCGGCTGCAAACTGCTCCAGTACATGCTGTACCATGTATAGCCAACAAGACAACATCATCTGCGAAAAGCAGAGATGAAAACCAGTGGCTCCTGAACCAGAACCCCTCCGGCCCTTGGCTGCGCCTAGAAATTCTGTCCATAAAAATAATGAACAGAACCGGTGACAAAGGGCAGCCCTGCCGGAGTCCAACATGCACTGGGAACAGGTCTGACTTACTGCCGGCAATGCGAACCAGGCTCCTGCTCCGGTGGTACAGGGACCGTACAGCCCTTAATAGAGGGCCACCGACCCCGTACTCCCGGAGCATCTCCCACAGAACGCCATGAGGGACACGGTCGAATGCCTTCTCCAAGTCCACAAAACACATGTGAACTGGTTGGGCAAACTCCCACGAACCCTCGAGCACTCTGCGGAGGGGGTATAGAGGGTATAGAGCTGGTCCAGTGTTCCACGGCCAGGACGAAAACCGCAATGTTCCTCCTGAATCTGAGGTTCGACTATCGGCCGAATTCTGTGGGACGGTGATGAGTAATTAAAAGTAAAACAGACAACACAGTTTGGGTCATTTTTACTGGGACAAGCAGGATTAAGATAAGAGTTTGTGTCAGGCGGATCCTTTTTGCTAAGAGATGAAAATGTCTGATCCAATCTTGACAGTTTACACACACAATTGTGCAACAATGCCTGTATACACACATAAAACCACACACACAGGGAAATCACAATGTCCACTGCAATTAACGTAACTATAACTCCAATACCTTCTGTGTGCTTGTTTGCCACAGGGGACTGAGGCATATTCCAATAGGCCGTGCACCAAATTATGTATTTGATTTGCTTTTGTTGCATAATCTTTTCAGCCAACACCAGTTTTGGATTCGTTGCTTCACTGACCAGTTCTTCCAAAGTACATCCCACATTTTTATCTTTTATGCGCAGCAAATTAACTAAATAAATTAAGTTGTAATGGAAAGCCACATTGTTGCGTTGGTCCCTGGCAGCACTGCAGTGCTCTCTCAGCTGTGTTTGGTCACATCCACCAAAACAAAAAAGCCTGTCTGTGTCGTCTAATGCATATCTATTCACAGGGACGACTGGCACATTCATTTGCATAATGTTTTGTGTATTACAAAAGTCATCCATGCAGAAACATCCAAGTAATACATTTACAAGTCAATAGTATTGCCAATGCTTGCTTGCATGCCTAATGGTGAGGCAGTGTTAGCCTCGCACAATTACTGGATATTTCTGAGATCAGGAGCCGCTCCTCTCAAGAACAAAGAAATACACCTCTTCAAGTGCTCCGACACAAACAAAATCCTAAAAATAACATTCAGTCAGTTTTACCACTTATATTACAGGATACTCCTTTCCAAATGACTTCCAAATGACTCCTCAATCACACAGACCAGCCTCTAAGAAGGCTCCAAAACTGATATCAGATCTAGCCAAAACGCTTCTAGAAATGTAGATTTTTGAGTCTCATTCCGAATTTGACGCTTAGCATGTGATGCCAACTTGTCACATGCAAACATTCAGGGATGGAAGGCAGGGCCTGCCGCCATCCCAAAGTGGAGTGGGATTCAAAAATAAACTTTTCTTACAAATAGGACCTTTATCTTAAAATAATGCTCGAGTAATTTTGAATCAGCCAACTGCTGCTGTAAGTAAATGTAATGCACAGGCCCAACAAGTATTGGAGATATTTGCATTTTTTTTTTTGGCTTTTTCTTTTTTTGAACAGAGGAAACAGCATCAGCTTACTAGTTTTTGTGTTTTCAAAAATGCTGCCTGGCATAAAGAAAAATTAGTTTATGATTAGTCAAAGAAGTGGTGTGTTTTTCTCTTGTGTTGCATTAGGAATACCTCCAGCTCAAGTCTGCCCTTAAAAAGAAAGAAGATGTCCAAATACAGATAATGGTGGAGACTGCCCCACCGGCAGCATATGGACCACAAGGGGATCAGTCCTGTTAGCAGGAATGAGTACAAGCCAGTTCTTTTTAGTGTTTTACCCTCGCCTGTGTAGGATTGTCAGTCCTGAAGTGACATTCAGCAGGAGGCTACTAAGGGTGAGCACACGGTGGAAACTTTAATTCATGAAACCTCAGACTTGCCCAGACTGAGCTGTTGTTGGCTACTGTGTACTATTGTTATTAGGTCATACTGTGTTTAGACTCATTGTGATCAACATTACTTTTCTAGTAGGTTCACAAGTCAACAGTTGTCTGAGGATGTAAGCCAGAGAACTGTCCACTCGACGTCGTGTGGGCATGTTTATGCGTGAGAGTCATTTAACCTTCTTGGGGGAAATTAATCCTCCAAAGCAAAGGCTACCACATCCTTCCTGAAAGGTGTAAGACTGAAGCTTAAAATTGGATTTATTGTACAATGTCTACATGACAGAGGATGATAAGATGTAAAATACACTAACAGATTGGACATTGGTGGACATTAATCTCCCAAAGTCTCGGCTACCCCATCCTTTATGAGGTGTTTTGGACTGAGGGTTAAAATGAGCTTCATCATATAATACCTACAGATACACTTAATGACTTTTTTCCCTTTGATATTCATGTTGAGAGTAGCAGAGGAAATTGATGCATAAAAAGCACAAATTGGAGCAAAAAAATGCACCAGAATACAGGATATAAAGTGTTTGACACCCCCAGACTCTCCCCCTGCCCCTCCGATTGATTTGTGTCTCCTGGGCATAGGGCCACTATCAAGGTGTCCCTTATTTTTCCACACTTAATGTGGCGATCCTACATAGCTTCAGCACTTGCATAGGGTTTGCATGACATACATTTTGTAATTTTGCAATATTGACACAAAAGTTATCCATGCAACCTCAATTAGAAAATAAAGGTGAGACAGTGTAAAGCATAAATAAAATAGAATAAAATTAGAAAGGCACTCAACAGATCACACACCTTCCCCAAGGCTCAACAGTCCCCTTCAATTCAATCAAGCCTAATCCAGTATCATATTGTCCCTGTATCACTCTAAATATTAAACCACTCATAACATTTTTACCATAACTTAAACTGTAACATCAACAATGACGATGAAATCATGATCTCTATTGTGTTTTGAAAGAATAGTCGAGAGATGAAAGGAGAAACGTAAAAGTTGACCAGAAATGAACACACACACACACACACACAATCGTAACACTCGTGTTCGTGCTTTCAGCAAATAATCCTTTCTACGAATTTCTGCAGAACTGGCATTTCTGAAAGTGGACTGTTTTGACCTTGCGAGTGAACCATTACTGTGTGGTTCCACTACTGATTGCTTCCTCGCTGAGTGTTTACACTATGTGTGTTCCTTCTAGCCTCTTGACCCAGACAGGCTGTAAGTAATGAGCTCTATTGGCATTAATGACCCATAACATCAATTCTGTGACTGCTTGACCTCATTCTATGGAAGGAGTTCGGATGTTGAATCTATTAGTAATAGATTCAACATCCGAACTCCTTCCATAGAATGAATACTCAGCCCCATATACACGTGAGGGCCTGAACAACCGTCACATTTTACACATGACAGGAGCCACTTCAGAGTGGTTCCTCTGTTAATAAGAGACAAACATAAATGATCTATGAAACATTTTTGTCAACATGTCCTGGTCAGCTTCACAACAGGAAGATTGATGGCCCACTCATGTGCTTGTTTGGGAGCATCCTTACAGAACACAATATATCTATTGGTACAGTCACTATGAATCTGATGAGGCATGGAGAAAAAACCACCAGGAGAGACTATCTTCACACAACAAACCTGCCAGACTATATCACATACAAGGCCACTTTGCTTAAAGAGGAGCGGGGCATTTAGATTGTGGGTAAGCTAATCTTACATATCAAAAAAAAAAGAATACATTCATAGAATTATTAAGTGTCCGTTTACCTTGATAGATGGAGAGAGGCAGCGGTGGAGGAAGTACTCAGATCCTTTACTTAAGTGTCTCATCAATATCAAATATCAAACTTGATAGCCCTACATCACTCTAAACACCCATAACTGTTTCACCACAATTCAAGCTCACCAGATCTAGGATCCACATCAAATTGTACTCACTCATTGGTACCAGGCCCTGAATATGCCTGATTTTTTTTTCAGCAAGATCCATACATAAATTATATATATTTGTATGTTTATGTGTATATATACATGAATAAATTAATAAATAATACATAAATACATAATAAATAACTATCTATTATATATATATAAGATATGTATGTATTCATGAGCAATGATTAAATAAGGAAGCCTATGCTTAATTATTAGCTAAAGGTTAATTGAGAGGTGGTGGGATTAGATAAATTCACACTTCTTCACACTCCTTTTCGAACGTGCAATTAGAATAGCCTGTTTAATGTACACTAGCCTTTTGTTGGTTTGTTTGTTTATTTATGAATAAAAATGGCGAAAAAACGTCCCATCTCACAATGTCAACAGAAGTGAAAAAATCCACACCAAAAGTTACATTTGAAATATTACATTTTGCCAATTAACTTTTGTCTTAGAATTCTGTAGAGTGTGTGTCTTTTGACGGGCTGATGTCAGGCTAGGAAATAATTCAAAATGATTGTTTATTGAATTTTGGTGGAATGATAGTAAGGGACTATGTGAGTTGTTGAGGTTTTCGTTTTTGAGTGAAGAGTTTTGCCTGATTTATTACATAACACAGTGTATTAGACTGAGTTGATTATTTTGTATAATTTTGATAACACACTTCAATGAGTTATCCTTTAACAAGAACTGAACTGATACTTTATATTGTATCATGTATTGATAGAGTGAGGAAATGGGAATGGTATATTGATTTTGGAAAATATGTTATTCACATTAATAACAGGATTATGTCAATGTCATCACAAATTATGTGTTTATTTATAACTTAAATAATAACTTTCATTTTGTATCCTCCTCTCTACTCAAGGTCTTTATAGTTTCAGGTAATTGACATATTGACACATGGGTGAACACTCAGCCTTGACACAGGTCCTGGCCCTGGTTTGTTCTCAGGAACAGAGACTTCCAGAGAAGAACTCTATTCCCTTCCTCTTTTTGCACAGATCTCTTTTGCTGTCCTCCTTTTAATTCTCCCACTCGAGCTGTCAGTAACAGCACTTGCTCCCTCTCTCCTTTCTGCCCTCTTCTTCTCCTGCATCTACACAGTACTGTGAGTTCCATTAAGCAGAGAAAATCAGTGATAAAGAAAAGCCCTTCACTGGCATTGTCCTTCACTTGTCCTGATAGCATCCATATAAGCCTCTGTATCTTCCTCCGCATTCCAGCTAAATCCGTAATGTCTCAAATCCTTTCAAGATCACAGGACCGGGTGTGTCTGCAGGTGATTTGGCTTTCAGAAGCTTCAGCGTTCTCTTTTTGAAGTTCATTGCTTATTTTGGATATGCTGTCGACAGCAAAAATGAAAGTTTGACGGCAATTCGAAGAAGAGTTATTCTTCCTCCTTTTCATGTTTTTTTCAAAGGTTATGATGAGTGAGCAGATATGTTTTCTTATTACAGGCGCTAGCTGTTAGCCACTAACCCCAAACACTGTGGCTATTTTCATCTCTGCCATCCATGACAAAACAGACACTTCATCGTACTAGAAGTTCCCCATATCATTTGCATTAATTTTACTCAGAACAACACTGACAGCCTGATCTGACTGGCTGGCTGGCTTGGCACCAGCATTAGAATAATGGCTGAGGTAGCATCAGGAGATTCAGATGAGGCACCACATCCTGGCCTTCATTTTTATTTTTTCTCCTGCAAGCTAGTTCTTTCAAACCGGTGTTGGCAGCTCATGCTGTCAGACGCAGCTTGTGAATGCTTGTTTAATAGAAGAAAATCAGGGCATTGCGCTGACAGTGAGCTGACAGTGAGCAGGAAAGTCCATCTTTTTGGGCTGTGATTTCGCCCACAGCTGGAACGACATACGATTCATCCCCTCAGTATATGAACACTGACACATTTTTATTGTTCTCACTCTACTCTGGCAAGTTGGATTAGAAAAGGAACAATAACTAGGAGATTTAAGTGCTGGCTTTCAGCTTTGCTGGTGTTTGGTGGTCACATCCATACTGAGTTAACAATGTCGGACTCCTTTTTATTAGAAGGGGGTGACCGTGGCTCAGGTGGTAGAGTGGGTTGGCCGGTTCGATCCCCACCCTTGCTACTTGTATCATGGTCGTTGTGTCCTTGGGCAAGACACTTCACCCACCTTGCCTCGTGTGAATGTGTCTGACTGCTGTATGTTTGAGGTGGTGGTCGGAGGGGCCATAGGCGCTGAATGGCAGCCGCGCTTCCGTCAGTCTGTCCCAGGGCAGCTGTGGCTACTATCGTAGTTTACCACCACCGGTATGACCGGTGTGAATGAATGGAACCTGGAACCCTGTCAGAGCGCTTTGAGTGTCTTGAAAAGCGCCATACGAATCCAATCCATTATTACAATACTGCAATTCTCAGAGAATGCAGCAGGACAATGACAGTCTTGTCTGAGATTTCATGACCTGGTACTTGCGAATGCATTTCTGTGACATAAATTAAAACATTCAGCCACTTACAATGAAATGTGCTATGACACAATAGGAGCATGCTCCTACAAGAATTCTTAGTCAGAATGGGCAAACCTTCTGCACAAACCTGATGTAAATTACTTGATTAAACTTGATGAACCTGCCACCTGTTCATAAGGAGGTGCACTTTCGTGACATTTTATCATCTGCATAATCAGCAACTCCAACATGCAAGACCACCTGCTGTCATCAGTTTCTTGAAAAGTTTTATTCACAAAAAGAGTAAAAAGAAGAATCTGCATCACCAAGTTTTAAGTCCAGGGGCCAGATGCATAGATTCATGACTAAAACTGTGTGTATGCACAAAGACAGAAATATGCATACGCAGATTCACAACACTGTGTGTACCCGTGATTCTTCATCCATAAATGGATACAGAAATGTCCTTAAACATTGTTTGTATATCGAAACTTGCACGCTCTCCACCACTTACTCGACTTGTCGAGGAGAAGAATGGCAAAGTAAAAAGAAGTGCAACTCCCTGTGACAAATCAGCGAGGTTCTCCAATTAGAACAGCTTTCATTACAAAATGTGGTTTCAAGTATGCATGAGGCGTGATCATTCTAACCGCATATAATTCTTAAATAAATACCAGTTTATGTGTAGGAAAAGGCATTCACATTCTTTATCTGGCCCCTGTGTTGAAGAAACATAACAGATTTAACATTGTGTCATTATACTTAAATACTGTTAATTATTATGGTTTATCGACTTACATAGTCTTCTATCTTATGGTGAGTAGATTTAAGCATCACTAGGGATATAAGCATCTGGAGATACTTGAAGAAATGACTTCACAATAAACAAAAATACCATTGTAGGCACTGGTGGACCATTTCTATTGCAGAGTTCAAAGCTAGAGTAACACTACTCTTTTGCGTAAGCGCATTTTTTGGCTGCTTCAATTACAGCAGACATAAAAGGGTTCTGAAAAGTGTAGCTGTGGTGGACTATGGTGCTGTGTGTGCTGTGGATGATAACAGGACAGAGCGGTGAAGCCAAGTGCTCAGATGCAGTGACCTTGGTGCCGAGGACGGTGGAGTGGAGTGGATGGAATTGAGGAGGTGAAGCATCATCGGAGCACTCATGCTGGGAAAATATAACGGAGACTGCAGACGATTAAATTAACTACACTTGGGCTCTCATGTTCTATGACTCATTCTGTCGCCCTCAGACACTCTCAGACACAAAAACATATGGCGGATGTGGGTACAAATATCCCTCACTATGTATATATTATATGCAGACAAATGCACTCTCACATTTCCATTTTCTTGTACTTCCTTCTGGTTTAACACATAGACACAGAGTTAAGCCCGGCTGTGTGTGAAGGTGATCTGGTCCGATAAAAATCAGCTGTTGACCAGATGGAAGTGCTGGCAGGTCCAGATAAGGACACACCAGCACAGGGGACCAAAAAGGGTCCAAACTATTTATTAGGGTCTTCAAGGTCAGACATGTTGTCAATGGGAGGCTTTCTTCCTCTAGAGATAAGCAGGTGTAAATAGAAGATAATGTGACTGGAAAACAAAGTCAACGTGTCAGCGGGACTATTATTAACTGCAGAATTACCTTGTGTGTGTCAAAAGCTATCCACATCAACCAATGTGACCTTCAATGCAGTAATGATTATTTTCTAAAGTAGAGGGGTTCACATTTAGCAAACATTCCCTTTTAGCATTTATTGTTTAATTAAATTCTTAACCCACACGGACAAATGAACACAGCCTGAGTCATTTAAATCCACGTCTGAAGTACACAGCACTGTCACAGTTTAATAGAATAATGATAAGGCAACGACTGCCCAGAGCTTGTAAAAATAACATTACATAATTATTGGGCACATTAGAGCACATGTTGACATTTGCGATAGTAATGGATTTAAAGGAACACACACTCGGGTACATTATAGGCATTAAAGGCAGTGCATGTCGCATGTCGCTCCCTCGAACCCTGTGTGATTAGAATTACACTCACTCAATCATGCACTCTATGTGTGTATTCTTGGACACAATCTATGGCAAAATACCTATATTTTGTTTTTAAAATATGAGACTATGTATAAGTCTTAGATTTTGGATGTGGTTATATTGTGATGTGGTTTTAAAGGATGCATTACAGTAAGGTGATATAATTGTTTCAACTTACCAGACTGTTCTACTTGTTCTTATACTTGCCTTTACCCACTTAGGCATTATATTCTCATCAGTGATGATTCTCAATCAGCATCTCATTGTGTTTAATGTGTTATTGTATATGTAATTTTCACATTTTTTCACAAACTATTAGCTTGCAGGGGTATCATTTTTTTTTTCAATTGTGATTCTACATAAAAATGTTGTCAATTAGACCTTTGCTATTTTACAAAATTGCCAATGGTTGTCCCTACAATAATGTCCAAACAATAATAATTTAAGGCCATATTGTCATGACTCACATCATGGCAGCCCCTCCATCCCCACTGTTTGTTGTCTGTTTTCCCGTGTCTGTCCTCCTGTTTCTCCCCCCTGTCTGTGTTCTCTGTGTGTGGGCGTCGCTAACCCTGTCTCGCAGGCAGCACCAGATGAGACTCATTTCCACAATCAGACCCACTATAAATCCCCTGGATTTCCAGCTACTCACCGCCAGATCGTACTATCATCAAGAGCGGTATTTAGTTGAAGATCCTGGTCCACTTGTTGTTTTGTTTTTTCTCCCAAGTCTCTAGCTTATGCAGTTAATACTTCTCTGTGCTTCTTTTGTCGCAGTTGGCTTCAGCCATTCCACCTGCCTGCTTGCCTGCCTGCTGTTCCTGCCTGCTTTGTGCTCGTGCTTGCTACGTTGCCTGCCTGTCTGTGTACCTGCCTGACTGTCGCCAGTCCCAGCCGTGAGTTCCTTGCCCTCTGAACAAATCTTCCAGCCAAACAAAGAGACACTGATTCACTTGCCACCTTCACCAAACCACTTGGGATCCCAGCACATATATTCACCGTGTCACAAATAAATATCAATTTTAACTGCTTTTCTGAGTTCTGTGTCTTGCATTTGGGTACGGCCCCTGTTGTTGCCATAACACATATCGCCCAGTCCCAATACAATCTGACATGTTTAAACTCAAAAATAGATACAAAGTGAAATATATGAGACTCAACAACGATGCTAGCAATGAAACAATTTGGAAAACCTTTTGTCGGGCCAAGTTTAAATTTGAATGAATTGGGCATGAATAATCATGAGGTGTCTCAGTTAGAAACTTCATTCAGTGCGGTCAGTGTTATCATAATAATAATAATAATAAAAACCTGTAATTGTGATTGACAAGTGCACGCTATCAGATACAGTATATGCTAAACAAATATTCATCATAGGAAATTATTCAAAATACTAACATGCTGTTTTTCTCACCGTATACTCTGAGATATAAGGGAGTAGTCACAATCAGTCACTGACAGATATTCATCTTTCGGTTCTGTGAGGTAATTTTCACAAAATTACCAATTCTGTATAACCTACATGACTACCCACACTTTACATGCACGTAGTGATGACAGCTGTAACAACAAAGGGATGCAATAACTGAAAAAAATTGTTTCTGTATCTGTTGTGGTCGGGTCCCTTTCAGGACTTGACATACACACACACACACACACATGCTCAGCCACAAACATTTCTTCATCTTCTTCCTCAGGGTTAAATTACCTCATCACCCAGCCTGAGGCGACAGTAATTAGCACAGCAGTGCCTCATTAAAAGTCATGATTTAGATAGAAAGTCGTTGACCTTCCTCTCTACGCAACTGGCTACTTTCCTTTGTTCCACTCTCCCTGCATGTTTGTAGCTGCGACCCTATAATAACATCCTCCGGGATGTTTATTGGGACAGTTAATACCTGTAGGTTTTCATGTAACTATAATAGTGCGTGAGTGTCAATGCCAGGAAGGTGCTAATGAGGCTAAATACTTTACCATCTACGTCAAACAGAGAATAGGTTTATAATAATAATCATTGTTACCATTTAAGACAAAGGAATAAGCCATGGCCAACATAATGACTGTCAAAGAAAAATAAAAAATTAGCTGCTTGGGTTTATTTACTGTATATTCAGCTGTTTATCTGACTTTGTAACATAAAGGACACTCTTAAGTGTATATTGAGCTACTGTACGAACAACAGTAAGTAGAAGCAGCTGCTTGTCAATCAGTTGGTGACAGAAAACAAACTATCAGCTGGACATACTTGTTTGGGCAAAATATTTTCCTATCAATTCAATATTAGTCCTCCCTTAACCTTAATTATATTTAGAAATAAAAATAAAAATGGTGGTTCTTCAGCTGCTCTTTAGAGGTTCTCTGAGATGGTTGAAGTGGTCCACTGATGGACAAAGAATCTGTCAAGCCTTTGTATGGTTCTTTAGAGGTTTTCTACTGATTGTCCAGCCTACTTTTACTGAGTTGAAAAAAAAAATCTTCTTTAAAATACAGTGTATTTATTGAGGATAACTTATTAAAGAAGTGGTTCCTTTTTGCCCCTAAGGCTCCCATATGTCTGTCATATAGGGCAGTGATTCCTAACCTGGGGTCCGGGCCCCCCTCAGGGGGGGGCCAGAGATCGCAGGGGGTGCGCACAACTTTGTCTGCTCTGAGGTTGTGAGGTTACCAAAATTATATTTGTGCACATTAAATTTATAAAATCCCAATAACACACCCAACTGGATAATCAAAACGCTGTATAATCCAAATTGAAACATATTTTTGATCCACATTTAAAATCATTAAGCTATTTATTGTTATGGGGAGTGGGGGCAGTCAGGTGTTTTGGAGTTTTTTCTGTGTTTCCCTGTTTGTTCTCCCCTCTTTTTCTCCTCACCGACTCCCGTCTACCAGCATCCGGACCTGTGGGCGTGTCAACTGTACCGGCTTCAGCGGAGAGGCGCACCTGGCTTCATTCATCTAATCATCCCCCCGCTACTTAAGCCTGGCTATGTCTCCGCTCCGACGCCAGATTGTTCCACCAGTAACTATAGATC
>OMLP01039201.1:0-14662 GCA_900302685.1 Spondyliosoma cantharus | reverse complement strand
CATAATTAAAGACATCCAAACTATGGAACTACTGACTTTTAGTCTCAGATTACAAAGGGACAAAGGTAATGCCCTCTGGGAAAAATGGTACATCTGTATCATGAGAAGAGGTGATAACCTGCCTTAATGCCTTATATATTTTGATTAAACAGGTGGATCAGTGCAGCGGCCGCAGTAATGCGGTCGCTGTATCGGTCTGTCGTGGTGAAGAGAGAGCTGAGCCGAAAGGCGAAGCTCTCAATTTACCGGTCAATCTACGTTCCTACCCTCACCTATGGTCATGAACTTTGGGTTGTGACCGAAAGAATAGGATCCCGGATACAAGCGGCCAAAATGAGTTTCCTTCGCAGGGTGACAGGGCGCACCCTTAGAGATGGGGTGAGGAGCTCTGTCACCCGGGAGGAGCTTGGAGTAGAGCCGCTGAGGTGGCTCGGGCATCTGTATCGGATGCCCCATGGACGCCTCCCTCGGGAGGTGTTCCTGGCATGCCCCACCGGGAGGAGGAGAGCACGAGGAAGACCCAGGACACGCTGGAGTGACGTCACCCGGCTGGCCTTGGGAATGCCTTGGGATCCTCCCGGAGGAGCTGGAGGAAGTGTCCGGGGAGAGGGAAGTCTGGGTGTTCCTGCTCAGACAGCTGCCCCTGCGACCCGGCCCCGGATAAGCGGAAGAAAATGGATGGATGGATGGATATTTTGATTAAGGAAAACAATGACCATATTACTGTGTATATATAGTATACGACGATATCAGTGACGACCTAATCGCAACCCCATGGTTCTCTCATGTTCTGTTCCTATGAATGTGCGCATGTGTATATGTGCAATTATATAAATATATGGATATGTTTATGATTATTTGGACATATGGGTGTAAGTGAACATGTGCACGTATGTGTTTGGGCGCACAGGCATTTGTGTCCGCACCTACCTTTTGTTTTTCTTCCTTCTTTTTTGTTGTTTAGGGTTATTATTTTGTTACACCATATTGTAACTATACCCACTTTTGTCTATTGCATCTTTTCATCTTCAAGGTTTTAGGATGATACTGAGTGAATTGGAAGTCTGTGGTGTTCAATCTGTAGGAGGAGTTCGTTAAAGGAGTACAAGGCATGGAAATGGATCAAAATGGGGTGAAATCGTAACTTTGAATCAAAATGGCCGACTTCCTGTTGGAGTGACAGTTTGGTAATGTGGATGTTTTTTGTGCGTCGGGTCATGATACATATGCATACCGAATGTCGTTCATGTATGTGCATGTAGGAGGCGGGGCTTGGATTTTTAATATTCCTGGGGGCGCTATAGAGTCCCCTGGTAACACCTTTCGTCAGCTATCGTCAGGAGGGCATTGGCAATAATTGTACCAAGTTTTGTGTTAATCCAACCAACCGATGTGGAGATATAAAATCTTCAATTTAAAGAGCGCTACCTAGTGGTCATCGGCCCACATTTTGCACAGAGCCTTAGGGGCTCATCGGGAAATAGTAACCTGAGTTTCATGTCATTTGGACACACCAATGTGGAGATATGCAAGACTTCCTGTTTTGAGCTAAATGTACAGGAAGTTGTTATTTAATAACTTGAGTATTCTTTGGAATATCAATATTCTGAACCTTTGTTGCATCAGTAATGCTGAGTCTTTGTGTGAAAACAGCTTACGTCTCACTTCCAATGATTTCTACAGCTGTCATTTTTCTGTGATGGAATGAGAGGAACACATTACACACTACTTTGTCACACATTCATGAGGTTGACTTCAAATCTGAATTTATTATAGGTCCTCTGAAAATGTGACCAAATCTGCTGGCTCACAAATATACATACAGTAACTTGAGTAATCAATTTGCTGATTAAAGAAATGTGTGAATTAAATGTTCTTTGTAGCATGGCCTCTTAATTTATTCTGAGTGATTCTGATACACGCATTAGACTCAGCCACAAATACTACAATGCAAAAGCCTTAAAGCTAGGGTCTGTAATGTTGTTCAGAAACACATTTTGTTATACTGGGTGAAATGGTCCTTCTATCCTGAGAGTAGTCAACACATTATGTATTCAGAAAAAGGAACGAAAATAATCAGACCTCTGTGGCAGCTGCAGAACTGAGAAAAAGCTGACCAGTCCGTGCTATCCGGCCCGAATAGAAAGAAAATCGGGTACCTTCATGTCTCGTTCTGACTACGCTCCCCTCTGTCCCTCCCTCCTCCGCGCATGCATAGGTCACGTTTCACTGGCTTTGGACGGAGCACTGACGGGGGGTGGAACTTCAAATCTTGCTAGCTCTCTTGCTAGCTCTCCAGGATCATAGACCCTAGCGTTAAGGGTTTTCTCACCATGTTTGAGGCAGATTTGCCAGCCAGGAGGCCATCACTCTTTCATAAATGTAATCTCCTGTAGAGGGCGCTGTGATTGTAACTCAATATTTGCATATTTATGTGTTCAAAGCAGAACTTTTACCAAATGTGTAATGTTTGGTGCAAATCTGACCATGTACAGTGGCTTTACAGTACCTTCCTGTTTTATGGTGAATGATCAAAAATTGCCTCACCGCGACGGCTGGGCCCTTCAATGGAAGTTGAATAACTTTGCATTCCAAAGGTGTTAAGTTTGGCCTGACAAATTTTGAAGTCAATCAGATTAAAGTTGTAGAAGTTCGTTGAAGTAGAACACATGCAAATTGGAAAAAATTAGCACAAAAACTGTGAAATGGTTAGCTTTCTGTTGGGTTTAGGCAATGGCTCTTTTTGCGCAAGTAGGTCAAACGGGAGTGGGGGCTGCTGTTTAAAGAGTGTGGACAAGTCATTTTGCCATGCCCCTACACAAGATCCACATCAGGAATGCATTTTCACCGAAACTGAAGAAGAAGAGGAAGACGAAAAATAATAACGCTTTCTGTTTCAATGGGGTAGGTAGAACAACAGAATTCAAAAGATGAAATTTGTACTACCATAATGTAAAAGTCCATTAGAGAAATTCTGCATGAGCCAAATCAGAAGACTGACCCGTTCTGCCCTGCCTCTGATCTGCCCTCATGCCTCTGCCACAGTAGGTTAAGCATGCCGGCCCTACAGTGATCGTCGACTGCCACTGCTGTGTTTTAACTGGTGCACTTTTTAATTCATATTTGGGGAATTTACTGATGCCGTTTTTTAGAAGAGAACATGAAAATCTCTTAAGCTTGTGTGAACCATGCACCTTATTTCAGATATTTAACCGAAAACCCAATCAAAACAATCCACACACTTCAAGACGAGGAACCAGAAATCCAAAAATGGTAACTTATGAACTCTATGGAGACTTTCATCCTTTGAGCAAGCACCCCGCAACTTGCATAGCTATGATGACGGCAGCACCTTCTACAGAGGAGCAGTAGAAAGCATCCTGACTGAAAACATCACAAACTGGCATGGTTGGTGCCAGAGCCCAAACAATACTAGACAAGACACATCCCAGCCACAGCCTATTCAGCCATCTGGAAAAAGACAGAAATATCCTCTGCCATAAAATCAGCCTATGGAGCAGCTTCACTCCTCAGGCTGTGTGACTCATCTGAAGTCATCCTCAACACTCCACTGTCTAAAATACATGTAGCAGGGACTCACATATTTTTAATTTTTAGACCCTTGTTTAAAAAATTGCAATAAATGTACTTTTTACTATGAAACAACATGTTTTTTATGTTCAAGCGACCCCCTCTTAGCTGTAGTAATTATAATTGTTGCCAAAGGGAGCAAAGGAGGAAATCCAAAGGGCAATTACAAACACCACATTCTGTTGTTTGATTGGGAGGAGTTGTTATGTAAATGTTACTCCATTATTGATTAAACCTGTTGGTAAAATATATCTTTTATAATGCAAATTTTGTATATTCACTTAACATTGATTCATGACAGATACAATTCTTTCTCTGCATAAGCAAGATTAAAACCAACATTCAGTCTCCTCATCACCAACAAAAAGTGTCCAGCTCTGAAGCTGCTAAATGCTTCACTGTGTTCACCAGTGATTCACTCATTTTGTCTGCTGCTGCTGTGAAGGAGGTTGAAGAGAGTGAGACTGAACCAACAAGTAAAGCTGCAGGCCATAAAACCAAAATAGTGAGCTGAAGATACTAAAGAAGAACTGCACAACTGGTTATAATTTCTTATTATTGACTGAGGTGATTTGATCCCTTGTTAGTCAGAGCAGATTTACAGACATGTTTATTCATGACATCATGTCTAATCCTCAATTTGTCACAGAGTGAAGACATTTCTAATCTCCTGATATAGCCCTTGAGTAGCAGTATCCCACTGGTGCCTACAATTACCTGTGTGTCTGACTTCCAATGACCCCCGTAATCTGCGTGTGAGGCAATCCAAAACACTGTATCTGCAGGTAAGACTTGAAGTGAGCGTACCTGAAATGTTGGACAGCGTGGTTGGTAATTTTACTGCTTGCTTTCCTTTTATCTTCAAAATGTGTTTGATTAAGCTTAGGTCTCCCACCTGTCTGCTTCAGTTTCTTTATGTATCTGAATTCTTTTTGTGATGTCACCATGTTCCCAATGTCAGCACATAACTTTGTAAGTACAGTGTTGTCCTTACTGAAAGAAATGATGGCCAAAGCTCCAAAAATAAAATTGAACATGTTGGAAAAGGACTTCACGTTCCCCTTCAGTTCCAGCCTCCATCTTACACACACACTATCACCTTCTAATTGATATTTGGAATGCATGTTTTGCCCTGCGTGCTGCTGGAATAAGTCTTGTGTGTGATCTTGTGTGTATACATATGTTGCATAGAAATCAATGCTTGCCTGTCTGCACTGCAACGTCACTGGAAACCTCCCGACCTCGGTCTGCATGGGATCCATAATAGACCATCCACCTGCAGCTACGTATCTGAGCATGCTGTCTAAGCACCACTCCAGATGGATTTGGTATCGGGGAGGAAAATGGGAGCGTGTTGTCATAGCAACACCACATGCCACAGCCATTCGGATTGGTATAGGGAGAGAGGAGTGGTGCAGGATAATGTACATGCAGCACAAGGTTCCCTCCCTCTGAGCAGCTCCTCCAGTTAGCAGCGACGGTGACGGTGTACAATGGGCTTGTACTGTATTTGCAGGGTTTGTCAGTCAACAGTAATCGCTTTGAGAGTGCTGAGATGTGTGAGCTGTAGGTTTTAAGAAGGTACTAAAAAATCAAAAGTTGTATGTTGATAGAACATGGTCTCAGCAATCATGCAATATTTTGGTGCAACCCCCTGAATCTGTACTTTGAAAACCCACATTTCTGTTGTGACCCAGTAATTGTCAACACTGTCAGACAGCAGCTAATTATTCCTTTATATCTAGTCTTAGATATAGATTCAGAGTGTATTTTGTCTATACCATAAGAACACTTATATTCTGTTAAATGTTGAATATTTACTTAATATAATAATATAAATAATATTTTTTTATACTACTTCACATTAACTCCCTTAGAAACTCATCCATCATGCAACTTTTTTAATCAGCATCAAATATAGAAACTGTGGACATAGAGACAACATCTGTAATTTTATGGAGAGAATGACTTAATTAAATCAAGTGCACTGGAGGAACAGATTGTAAACAAATTAATTTACAACTAAACCAAATTTGGTACTACAAATAACAATTGTTCATGCACACTGTATCCTTCTGTATATATCAACTAAATTTGCTAAATCAATAAATGCTCTGATGCCCTGAGTCCATTCATGCCCTTCATTAGCATCATCAGCATTACTGCCCTGATATGGAATCTTTGACTTTAAACATGTTGGTTTATCAATGATTTCATAGATGATCAGCCAACCAGTGTTTTTGTCTGCTTGCTTGCTGCCTCTTTTTCTTAGAATACATACATTTCTGTCATAATTTAAACAATCATTTTTATACAAAAGAGACGGTGTTAACATGTCGTGGTTGTGACAGCAGACACATCAATAAATATGTAAAAATGATTTAAAAAAAGGACCAAACTTATAGCAGCTGTTTTGGCCTTGTTTCATTGAGCAATGAAGGGGTGGAATGGAGGTCCTTTGGAATATAGTTGACCATGCAGATGCCTGACTTCATTGCTTTTTCAAATGTGTATGACGGTGTTGACAAAAACTTGAGTCACATTCTGACAAACCACAAAATAAGGATAAATCATCTGGAGTATGTATTACACATTTTTACATGATGTTTTCACAGTTTCTATCAAATTGATCTATCGTGCTTTGGTTAGGGCTGCTAGGGTTAATCTGTTAGGGTTAATCTAATGGTTTTAGTCCAGATTACTTGTAGGGTTAGGTCTAAAGTTCTAGCAGTGTAATGAGAAAAATCATTCATTATTTTTCATGTCAGTCACAAAATGATGCCATTTATTGTTGTATTACTTTACTGATTTGCTATGAGTTGGAGTACAAAATACACATCCATTTAGGCATCTGGTCATGTTATTTGTTCATATTGCCAGTTTCAGAATATAGTTTCAAACCAAAATTTCAAACACATTTTCCAAAAAACTAAAAAGAGCAGGGAGGTAACTGAACTTTTTTTTACTTCTTCCAATGCCACTAAACTTAAGTGTGCTTGCCATGCATAGAAAAAATGACCATATACTATACATACATATTGAAAACCCCTCACTCCACACTTTTCTGACTTTCCTTGGGATGTATCACTCCATTCTTTCCAAAACAATCCAACATCCAAACCCAGGACACACAGTGATTGGTCAGCTGCGCAGAAGTGAGAAAGAAGCCAGGGTTTGAACTTTTGCAGTCTTAGAAACTATTTGTTGCACTTTTAATTTAACATTCTCACATCCTCACATTTAACAGTCAGCCCCCACAACCACTGTTAGTTATAGCTTATACAGCTATACATTATGTTACTTCCTGGTCATTAGCTAAACAAATGACCATGAAAGACCAGCAGCTTATACAGTCCTAGTTCTGTTAACTAAACATGACGGTTTGAACCAGTAAGAGTCAATCTCCTTGTATGTGTACATGTACTTGGCCAAAAAAGCTGCTATGATTCCGAATTATTCTTAGCACTTTTTTCCATCTTTATGGGCAGTGCATTTGTTAGAAAATCTTACTCACATATGAGGAAATAGTGCATTTGTTTGGGACTTTTTTCAGTGGCTCCAGAAAATAGTCCCCAGGAGTTGAGTGGAGTTTAGTGAGTATTTGGGTCAGCAGGATGGTGTACATTGCTTCTTAAATGCAATTTTTAAATGCAATTTTTTAATGTCTTTTAAATGAATTTTTTAATGTCTTTTAAATGAATTTTTTAATGTCTTTTAATGTAATTTGTACGCTCCTGTAAAGCACTTTGAGTTGCCTTGTGCCTGAAATGTGCTATACAAATAAACTTGCCTTGCCTTGCCTTGCCTTACATTGGACTACTGTGCGTTTTATGGTAATGAAGGAATGTGTCACACAGTTTGACAATGTGGCTCATTGATGTGTCTTTAACAACAGTGTAGCTCTTTGGCACACAGGACAAGGAGGTAGGCTTTGTAGACACACACAATACTTGAGATTGATTGACAATAAGAAAAATATGGAATACCACGAGCATGCTGAGAAATCACAAGAGAATCCCTTCTTCCTTCTGGGTTTTCCAGGCGCTGTCCTATGGGACATACATTCATATTGTATAAACCAATGGCAGCTTGATGTTTTGGATATCTCAACCCTGTAAGTGTGATGTCATCCCATTTGAATCTTGCCCTCATGATTGTATCTTTCCTCTCATCCAACCACTTTGGAGACTTTGATCCCAAAGTCAAGGGGTTTCTTGGGTTTTTGGTTAAATGCCTGAAATAAGGGCTGTCATTAACACAAGCTTTTAGAGATTTTCAAGTTTTGTTCTATGACATTAAAACACATCAGTAAATACCCTACGTTTGAAATGAAAAGCATTTAAAGCTGCTGTAAGTAGCACTACAGTAGTATAGTGGTAAATAGCTCTGTTAGAGTGTTTGGTCAGTAACTCATGTCCCCTGCTCTTGTAGTAAGGCTGTGGCTGCACACATGTGAATGAAATAGTTGCTTCCTGTTCACTCTCATTGTATGCAAGCGAGAGGGGGAAAAAGCTCAATACTGGTGAACTTTGACTGGCAGTATTGAAGCCCACAACTTACAGCAAAGATGTGAGTGTGGTTGACCCCACAGACTACAAACCAGCACAATGAGCTCAGCCTGTCACACATCCTGCACTGTGCATATTCAACACCAAATTTTTGCGTACGTGTGAATATAGCTTAAAAGACAAAATACATTTTACTCTATCCCTGCCCACTTTATCCAATCAGAACAGAGAATTCCATAAAGACCAGTCTGGTCCGATCAGGGAATATGCAGAAAACAGGATCCCTCTGTTGGCTACACCAGCAATGGCTGAACAGGGAATGCTGCCAATGCCTGTGCTGCTTGTGAAGGCTGCTGCCACACAGGCCAAATGAAGAAAAATGCTTGAAATGTGGTGACGTAGAGAGGAGATATGCAATTGCTAAGTGCTAAACAGACAGGAGGCTAGCTATAACAACAACAACAACAACAACACTTACAGCAGCTGTAAGCCGTTGCCACTAGTGAATTAAAAGCTAAACTCTCACTTTACAACTTGTACATTGATTAATTCATAGTAAATAATTTGCAGTGTACAGTAGTAAGGAGGTTATGGGTAGTAATATTGAAGCCAGTGACCATGACTGGCTAAATGAGACTACAGAAGTTGTCAGGGACATTAAACGTGATTCAGTTTAACATGGAGTCTAATTTATTGACCAGTCCGTCTTTATAGATGAGAGCGGTCCCTTAGTGGCCCACGAGTAGATTTGGTAAAGTATCGCAAGTGTTTCTCAAACTGTCTGTGACTTTGAGCAACTCTGAAGCCTCGTTGTGAGTAGACTAGATGTGTTTTTTTCATACTGAATCATACGGAGCCCTGGAGGTGACATGGATGGGGATTTTTTATCTTGCGAATGTGACTTACCACCTCGCAAGCCCCAGTTACTATCTCGCACAGGGTTAGGGTTAGAGAAGAGAAGAGTTATTTAGAGAAGAGTTATGTAGAGAAATAATGTTACTCATGCTTCAAAAAGGCAGCATGGTGTTGCACCAGGTAATGATTAGCTGGTAACTCTGTCTACCACGATGTGAGGAATATTGTTTGTTACTCGGGATATCTACAGTGATCTGCAAGAGGCACGCGTCATTGTAATTTAGTTGTATTGATCAGAAATAGAACAATCAGGGCTTTTGTTGTTGTTGTTGTTTTTAGAATGCGAGCTTCCTCTGTTCCGGTGGTTACAAGCCTGCTCGTGCACAGCAGGCTCCTCTGTGGGGAGGGGCTTTGAAGGCAGTGCTGCAGCGCAGCAGAGAGGACAAAGGAGGGACCTGGGAGCTGTATCATTCAAATATTCTAACTAAGTCCACTTTTTTCTCAAAACTCCAGACTGCAGCTTTAAGTGGTCATGGTCTGAAAAAGTTTGAGAAACACTGATTTATAGCTATGGGTAAAGTATAGTGTAGTAAGACGCTGGTGGTTCCACTAAAGTCATGCAAATGCGATGTGGTTGGTTCATAGCCTGACGTTAGCTTATTACTTCTGGTGACGCTTCAAAAGTCATGTCGTGGTCAAGTGGTGTTCATCTGTGTGGATTATCTTGTTGAACAAAATGTGTAAGTATCATGCTCTCGTGTCTGTCACAGGGCATTTATAGATTAAGAATTTCCAGTGGTAAATTTCCCCACAGTTATCACTGTAAACTACGTACTGTATATGTGGTGAGAAAATGGAGGTTGTAGCAACATAACTTAATTTGCCAATTCACTGCCAAATGATGGTTTAAGCACTTTTTTGGGCCTTCCCAAACATAATTAATCAGTCCATTGTACATGGACATGTAAAGATATAATAATATTGCGCGTGCTATCTTGAGACCCTGAGGCTTATCTTTACCCACCACCCGAAACCACAGCTTAAGTCACCCTTCCCTAGGTTATGCAAAACATCCCCACAGAGTCATAACCACAGACCTGCATCTGCTCTGGGGGATCTGCTCGCACAATGGATGGCAGGGAGGGGCGAGGGTGTGTGGGAGGTTAAGATGCATTAATTGATTACCCACTTTGAAGTGTGGAGGAGGGGATGGACAGAGCAACACACACAACCACGCACACGCGCTCTCTCTACTCAGGCCATCTGCCTAGGGGTCATCATCCCATCACCATCCCACAAGACAGGCCTCCCTACCCCCCTTAGCCTCACATACAGCTCTCTCCATCTTTTCCAACTCACCCTCTTGCCCTCAGTGACCTACCCTAGACCCAAAGTAGAGTGGATGGATGAATGAATGTCTCCCACAGCTGTGATTTCACAGTAAGTAAGTGGCAAAATACAGAACTGACAGCATGGCACCACTTTTTAAGCGTGATTCATGCATTTTTCCATCCAGGTGAGCTTCCATCTGATTATGATAATAGCAAAATGAGGCTTGACAAGGGGTGCCCTGGTAGGTCAGTTGGTAGATGTTGGGTCCTTTGCACAGAGGCCCCCCGCTCTCACCACAGTGGCCCAGAGTTCAAGCCCGACCTGTAGCCACCTGCTGCATGCCATTCCCCCTCTCCCTCTTCCTAAATTCTGTCACCTCTCCAAGCTGTCCTTTGAATAAAGCCATGAAAGCCCAAAAAATCCAAAAATAAAGATGCTTGACAAAGAAAATCTGTGATCTGCTGAGAAAGTTTGATGTTGAGAGAATGAATGGACCTGAAGTTATTTCATGCCCTCTATTTCCATCTAGTGGCCAAAATTAGGAACAGTCTCCAGTCAGTCTGACAGGCACTGAATGACAGACTGCTGCCATTTTACTGTGTAGCAGGGACACTGTTGTGCAGTTTTGAGAACACACAGTAATATCAAACTGTTGGATTGATGGTAAATGGACTTGCATTTCTATAGTGCTTTTCCAGTTTACTGACCGCCCAAAGTGCTTCACAACACTGAACATTCAAACACATGTTCATGCACTGATTGCAGTGGCTGCCATGCAAAGTGCTGACCAGCTTATCAGGAGCAATTTGGGGTTAACTATCTTGCCCAAAGATGCTTCGACATGCAGGCAGGGGAGCCAGGGATATGAGCCAGCGACCTTCAAATTGCTGGACGACCTGCTCTGCCTCATGAACTACAGCCACCCCATTCTTACTTCTTTATACAAAAGATTTTCCTAATAACAATAACACACTTCTTTCAAGCTAATCCCCCCCCCCCCCTTCAAAACAACAGATGAAATAATTACAACACAGGATTATTTTGAAAAAAAGAAAGAAAATGTTAATGTTTGTCCCCCATGTGGCTCTAAATTATAGTGCAGCTGTGAAAAAAAAAAGACGAACTGTAGATAGGAAGGGATTTGTGAGGGAGTCATGCTATGTGGGGTCGAGGTGAAGTCTTGATGAGTCTTGAGTCTTTTGCTGAAGCAAGAGTCGCGACTTTACTGAGCGGGCTTGCTCTCAGCGTTGGTGGTACCAGCCGGCCAACTGATGTATTGGAGCGAAGTACTCGCGCTGGGGCATGTGGTCTGTGGTCTTTGGAGGCAGACAGGTGCAGTTCCATTGACGGCATTGAAGGCCTTGAGTTGGATGCAGGCCACAACAGGAAGCCAGTGGAGGTCACAGAGGAGGGGGTCGCATGGGAGAATTTGGGTAGATTGAAAACGAGGCGTGCTGCACCATTCTGGATACACTACAACGGTTTGGTTGCAGAGGAAGCACTTCTGCAGGACTGGGCCACAGCAGTGCTGTTGTTGGCGCAGGACAGTCCTCTACAGTGACTGACAGGTCCATGCAAGAGCAGTCTTTTCCCGGGATAAAGAGGAGTTCAGTTTTACTAAGTTTGAGTTTGAGTTGAGTTTTGATGTGCAGCTGTCCAAGCAGAGATGTCTGCCAGACATTCCGGACATGCAACGTGGGTGTTGGAGGAGGATGGGGGAAAAGAGAGGAACAGTTGGGTGTCATCTGTATAACAGTGCTAAGAGAATCCATGTGATGTGATTGCAGAGCCTAGTGATTAAGTTTATAGTGAAAACAGAAGCGGTCCTAATACTGAGCCTTGAGGGACACCAGTTTCCGGAAAGCAGGGTTTGGACAAGGAGCCATTCCATGTGACCTGAAAGGTGCAGTTTGTCAGGTATGATGTGGACCAGGTTAGAGCAGAGTCAGCAATGCCAAGTTCAGCCAGAGTGGAGACGAGGATTTGGTGGTTGGCTGTGTCAAACGCAGCAGATAAGTCGAGGAGAATGAGGACTGACGAGAGGGACAAGGCTCTGGAGACACGGAGCAACTCAGTCACTGTGAGCGGTGGTTGGGTGGAGAGGGGGAGAGTGTGAGGTCAAATGTGGAGAAGAAGTCAATAAGTTCAGATGAGTGCAGCTTCTCCGGGTGGATGTTGAAGTCGCCATCGTCAGGGGAGCAGCTTAGGAGGGCATCCATCTCATCAAAGAAGTCACGGATAGGACTGGGAGAGCAATAGATCACCACAATGTTGAGCTTGAAAGGAAGGGTGACAGAGACAGTGTGGAATTCAAATGCTATCCGGGTAGGTAGACCAGGGAAGGACCTGGTAGGCCCATAACGGTGAGATGAGGAGTCCAGTTCTTCCCTAACCTAACCCTCAACCTGTTTGTCTCGGGGAGTGTGAGAATGAGTAGGCTGTTGAGAGAGCAGCGTGGCATATGACAACACAATGAGACTGAGAAAGTAACAAGTCAAGCGCCTGTCTGCTCTTTCTAGCCATGAGATACCACGGCAGCAAAGAGAGACTCCTGAGTAGGAGTATAATCCAAGAGGAGCAGCAGCCAGCTGGTCAGGAAGGACCGCAATAGCCACTTAGTGTAGTGTTTTTACTGGGGAAACAACAGTCCATCGGTCTGTCCACTGATCACGGTTGCTGTACACGGATCAGTGGTCACCACTCCTAGGAGCACTAAAGTGGTCAGTGGCGTGGCTCAGACCAATTAACAAAACCTGTTCTTTTATGAGGTCCGGACTAGCATGTGAACCATGGAATGTTGACTTTTTAGAGACACTGGGTTCTCACAGGTCAGCCACACAACCAACATATTATGACCTATAGAAAATGCATTGCTGTAGATTAAACTACCCAACAATAGCCTATATACATGAGTTAAAATAAGCTTAACCTTAAACTTTTAAAATTTCTGATGCTTTAAGTACATTTTGCTTATACTTGATTATAACTTGATTAAGTAGTCTGGGTAACAACAGTACTCCACAGATCACTGAAAAAAAGGTCTGGAGCAATAGGACCACAAGTTTCAGTGCCCACTGGAGTGAATCGTATGGTGACAACAAGGACTGCACATAGGCCATAGTGTAGATAGAGAGATAGGCTATTCAATACCATTAAATTCATTCATTCATTCATTCATTCATACCATAACCCAGACCCTAAAGACTACACTTTTTACTCAAATCCCCATAAGACATACTCCAAAATAGATGCCTTTATGGATCACTCAACATATACTGTCTACCGTATGTGATACAAAAATGTAGAAAATCAATTATAGTGACACTGTACTGTTACCTTGTCATTCTGTTCCTCTATCCTCTAACCCAGAGCTACACATCTTTAGAATAAATGTTTGAGGGAAAGCTGAAATGCTGTAACCTGAACCCTGATGCCCAGGAGTGATCAGCCTGATGTGTTTATAACAGATCATGAAAAGAAAAATGTTTCCAATAAATGAAGAAAGTTGTTTGTGGTTCTTTTGTTCTCCTACAGTCAGGCTGACACATTTTAACTCGCTGCTGAATCAGAAAACAAACTAAATATAAAAGCTGATGGTGATACACTGGATTTTAATCTGTTATCTGTCTTCACTCTGAATGAAATGCCAGTCATGAACAGAATTATGCAAATAGAATAATAATATTTACAGATGGATCAAAAGAGCCAGAAAATGGGCGAACCGGAGCTGTGGTTTACATGCCAGAGTTCAAAGTGGCAGTTAAGAAGAGAGCAACAGATCATGCATCAGTGTACACAGTAGAACTCCTGGCTATCACACTCACACTGAGATGGTTAGGGGGAGACAACAGGGCCAATGCACTCATTGCATCAGACAGCTGGGCAGCCCTCAGTAGTATCAAAACCATGAAGTCATGCAGGCAAGATCTAATCATGGAGATCCGTCAAATGATATACGACCTTCATAACAGGGGGAGGACTGTCTGTTTTCTGTGGGTTCCTGCTCATGCAGGGGTTGAGAGCAATGAGGATGCAGACATACTCGCAAAACAAGCACTCAGGTCACAAACAGTGAACAATATCCCACTAGGGAAGGCAGAAGGAAAGACAATCATTAAAACACAAATGCAAAAGGTTTGGCAGGAACATTGGGATATAAATGAGACAGGAAGACACTTTTACAGAATACAAAAACAGGTGGGGAAAGGAGGAGCGGTGGACAGGAGCAGGAAGAAGGAGGCGGTCATAACCAGCCTCAGATTAGGGTACACGGAGCTTAATAGCACGCTACACAGAATTGGAAAACATCCTACTGTTAAATGTAGATTGTGTGATCATCCTGAATCTGTGCAGCATGTTCTTATGGAATGCAAGGG
>OMLP01039195.1:0-10159 GCA_900302685.1 Spondyliosoma cantharus | reverse complement strand
CATACCAGTTTGAACCAGAATCGGACCCAGAAGGAGAGGCTCCTGAAGAAATACAGACTCTGCGGCTGCAGCAGGACGTTTCAGAATGGTTAGTGGGTCTGAATATGTTACTTAGTTTGTTCGTATGTGTTGTTACAGTTACTACCATGTAACTAATGCTAGCTCCTGCTAACGGTAAAGGTAACTTACAGTTGGCAACTACAGTCGGTAAATACAATCAAACCGCGGCGACCCTTACCTGTGGCTCGGGTGCAGTTACTGGGTCCAGTATGGTTGGGACTGATCCTTTTACGAGGGTCAGTGTTGAGACAAAGCCAGCTTTGTACTGACCCTCGCTACTGAAGCAGTCCAACGTGAAGTGGTTAGCACACACAAACAAACACGAGCCATAGCCAGCACGTTGTCGTTAAAAATTAATCGCAACCACTGTCTCTTCTGTTCTTCTGTAGCTGGGACAGAATATAGGCACTTATGTTGATTTTTACAACCAACAACAGAGCAATTTGCGTGTCTAGCGAAACACTGCTATCTTACCGCTGGACACACCGAACTTCACCTCGGGGGTGAACGCCCCCTTCTTGGATATCCCCGGGGAGAGGGGGGAGTGTTTTCCCGCAGAAGAGGCCGGCTTATAAAAATCTCTCCTGTTCTTATATAACGACAGGAGCTGAATCTGAACAGCCTTGTAGGAGCCGTTTTACCAGAGGGTGGGCTGCAGAGACGATGCAGGACTCGTTTGCTTTCCTCATTCTGGGAGTTGGTAGGCTCAGGGAGGACCAGTTTATATATGTAGAGACCAGATAAAACGTGTTTTTCATAATATGGGACCTTTAAATATTAGCAGTGGTGCAACATGCAGCATTTTTTTTCCAGTGTATCAAAATGAACCTGAAGCTTTATTCATACAGTTTCCATTTAAATTCCATATCAACATTCCGTTCTGGAGAAAGGTTCACTCATTTCAAGGTGGTCACTGGATCCAGCTGAGCTGTCAACACAAACTGTTGGCACATAGAGACTCCACCTTTAACACTGTGTTCTTGTAGCAATCAGACAGTGAAATCACATTCATAGAGCAGCAATTTAAAAAAAACTTATTCAGCTTAACTATTAAAGTAAATAACTCAAGTTTTTATTGTTTTTGCTGTTTTTAAAAAAAGATTAAATTATGTATTGCATTTGTTTGGCACTCTGCTCCACTGAATCCAATGAATCATGTCATTAGTACTTCTGTTGAGGATAACAAAAATCTCAATAAAATGTTCAGATGTCAAGAATTGAAACAAACAAGACATTTGGTACTGCAGGGGTACTTTTTATTTAAAGTCGGGTCAGAACAATTAGCGATAACAAAGTAACATTTAATTTAATTCATTAACATCACCTCTTTCACATCTCAAGCCTTTAGTAATTAATTATTTAAGAATGCTGCTGAAAACGCTGAAAAAGGCTACTTGGGGACCTGCTGAACAAGAATATGGTTAGGTTTGCTGACGACAATTTAAAAAGTTAAATTTGTTAAATATAATTTTAAAAATCTATGTAGAAATTAAACGGACAACACAGTTCTAACAGATGTAAGCCTGTGTATTATAACTGAGGGGAGTACTTTCCCATTTAAACAACCTTCATGGCTTCTTTTGAACAGAGGTTTCTGAGTTTATAAGGTGCACTTGTTCCCTTCAACATCCCTGTTGGTATACCTTTACTGTATGAAGCGCTGTAGATTTCAGAGTTTAAGATGTGCACCGGAATGCATAGTCTTGTGAACTGTGTTTCTCTCAGTGACCTGTGAGCTGTGTTGCAGGTCAGGAGGAGGCAGAGTCGGCCCTGAAGAAGAAGGGCCTGAATGCCGAGTGTCATAAATGGTAAGACAATGAACTCAGCAGAGCTCTCTGTGACATGAAGACAAAACACATGATCACCAGTGTGGTTGTCTTTGTCTTCAGGTTTGCTGTGCTGACGGGACTGCCCTCCCAGTATGAGAGCATGCACAGCAAGCTGAAGAGCAGCCACATATTAAAGGTAACATACGCTCACTTAATGTGTCAACACATGGTATGTAGATAATCATTAGTATCTGTGCTTCCCTCAGGAGCATCTGGACCGGGCCATCGCCCTCAGAGACGATGACCCCCTGTGTTTCTACCTGCTGGGCAGGTGGTGCTATGAGGTGAGACTCCAGTCTGATCACATGAACACTCATCAATCCAACATCAGCAGTGAACAGGTGTGTGTGTGTGTGTGTGTGTGTGTGTGTGTGTGTGTAGGTAGCCACTCTTGACTGGCTGGAGAAGAAGGCAGCTGCTGCTCTTTTCCACAGTGCCCCCACCACCACCCTGCATGACGCCCTTGAGAACTTCCTAAAGGTACCATGCTGCTGGAGATGTCCACACAGTTCTGCTGCTTCACATGTCAATCTGACCTGTTAAATGTCTGTTGAATATACAGTCTGTTCAGCTCTGTAACAATACACAGTCAGTTTGATGAGAGGGATGATATCCTGTGTATTGATTGAACTTGCAGGCAGAGGAACTGAGTCCAGGTTTCTCCAAGACCGTGAGGCTTTACATTGCAAAGGTACTCAACCTCACCATGTGTCCCTTAGCTAACACCCTTATTTAACGGATAACGGATGCTGTCATAGAATTAAAACATCTTCAAGGCTAACATACTATGGTGTATTGTTTGGTTGAGCTCTTGTTTGTGTGGACTGTGAGGACTTTAAACAGGAACCATTGTGTTGTTTGAATTGTAGTGTCACATGGAGCTGGGAAACATCTCTGAGGCCTCAAACTGGACTGAACTGGCTCTGAAGATGCCCACAAATACAAAAGATGTAAGAGCTCACTGATCACAATGAGAAACAAACAAATCATGAATCAACTGAAGAATAAGTTAACGTAACACAATCATTTACGTTGTTTCCTTTTCAATGTTTCCCAAGGATGAAGAGATGTTTCAGCTGAAGGCTCAGCTTCATGACTTTACTGACAGAAAAATCTGAATCAGTTTTCAGCTAATGGCACAGATTGGATGACTACTGACTGCCGGCCTGATTTGCCAATCAGATGTGCTCTACAAACAGCACACTCATCACCTTTCCCTTCATTGGTGAATATCTTTGTCATACTGTCCACTGTTAAATTATATGGAGTTTATTGATGTGTATTTATTTTAACACAACTCAACTGAGTCAGTATCAGATCTGAGTAACATATATTGTAATGTAGTACAAGATATCTTTAATGGTTTTATCTGTTTCTTTGCCTTTTTAACTGATTAAACACAATAACAGGGTTTTTTTCCAACACAATCACCTTAATTTAACAGGTGAAGTTTAAAATGATGTCAGAGACTAAAATGCAATTATCTGCATGGCTCGATAAACTAAAGCAGAGTAACCCAGACTGAAACTTAAAGTTGTATTGTGATGTTAAGATACAAGACCTGCACGGATCCAAAGTTCCCTTAACTGACTAACTTTCTACCGTGTCTCTGCCCACTGTGCTCGGCTGTGAAAAGTATTTAATAAAAAAGGGATCACACATATTTAAAGAGCATTTTTTAATTCACAACAATATTAAACTGCATTAACGGTTATTTATTACGTAATCTGCCCTTTCATTTTGTTTATTGGCTGGTTTAAGTCAGATTTTAGTGAAACAAAGCAGTGGGTTCCTGCATGGAGACTAAAAGACCAAAGCAGGGTCAGGATGCCATGTAGGAAAAGGATTTCAGTCGTGTTCACTCATTTCATCAATGGAACATGTGTGGAAATGTACCACAATGCAAATATTCCGACACTGACTAACAGGACAGTAAAAATGATGTGGACACGGAACTGGTGATCCAGTTTGATCAGGGATGTTTAAAGAGCTTTAAGGTAAAGAGGGAAGGTCAGTATGACAGATATATCCTGTTGAGTTTTCTCTTCATGGATAAGAAGTTGTTCTGCTGGGTTCTGTTGTTCTCTGACAGATGTGTTTGCTTTGTGGAGATAAATGACATTTCATGTTGATGTAGTGATTACATTAGTGTCTTTTCCCCAGCGTCACCTCACTGAACAGCCCTCCAATAGAAAAGTATGAAGCGACTGCACTTGGACTGTGACTGAATCGTTGCATCATCTCAGTTAAATGATGGAGTGGAGTCTGACTGAAAAGATTATTTTTGTACCTTGAATTTTTTTGGGGGTTTCTGCTGCTTACTGTTTACATTCCTGTTATTTTCTGAAGCTGCAGTATGTGAGCAGGTATTACCCTGTGATTTACATATTTTAATGACACTTTGCTTTTCATTCATTATTTGTGTTGCTTGATTTTGCAGTCACTGCTGTTGCCAACTGACGCACTGAATAAACTTTTTGTACTCGTATGTAATTTGCAATCGAGTGTGTTTAGTAACCAGTGTAACCTTTCCTGAGCTCTGTGTGTGAAGAACAACAACAATATGCTAACACTTGACAAAGACAATTTTAATTTAGTAATGAGTCTCATATACAGAACATGGCACCAGCAGTGGTGAAGCTGGCAGGAGCTTTAAGAATATGTGGGAACACTTTCATGTGAAAATAATCATAATAAGCGTTTCAGCAGCTTCCTCACTAAACATTTCACCATCACACATCCAAAAAAATAATAAAAAAATAAATGGGACCACGCAACAGAAACTCAATAAAGACAAAGTTCTCAAACCATTTGAAATACTTTTTTTCCCCCACTTAAACAAAACTACAGCAGCACATTGCATTCAACAAAGAAAAAAGTTTGGCCCCATCTCTAATTATGACTTTGAGATCTTAAGTTTGTTGTTAATTACGCAACAAAGATCTAATGATGTGACTAAGAATTCTAATTCTGAGGGCTCTTCAATAATTATGCAACAATAAATTGGTGAATGAGAGGTGAAGGCCCGTCTCTTCCAGTGGACACCATGGGACCTAGTTTAAGAAAATCTATGTGATGTAGTTTCTGCTTAAAGACCAGTGTGCCAGGAATTACACCTGATGTTTGTCAACTGAGATCATTTTCAACTTGAGAAAAGCTGCTCCTGTATATTAGCAGCTCACCAAACTGACCAACTCTCCTTTCACAGAACTGCAGTTGTCAATATGAGCAGATTTATTGTGATTTTCATCTTTTTTACAACCTTTTCTGAGCCCAGATGGCTCCATGTTGGTGGCGTGAGTTGAGTGAGACGATGTAGTTCACTGAGCGCTTTAACCCTAAACCAGATGTTACTTAACCATCTCTATGACTAACTGAGGCTTTGACTTTTTAAACATCATACACACATCACAACATAATCACATGCGTGATTCACGGCACAGTTAAAATGGGAACCAAACATTATTTGTCTCTTCTCTTCACTACTGTACTCAATGTTTCTGAAATAAGGTCCCAAGGGGCACAGTGGCGACACCTCTCTATGAGATTTCTGTTAATCTTAGAGATGCAAAATCATAATAATGACAAAACTAGAAGGTCATTATAAAGAAGTGTCTTAATCTGTCATGACTGCAGAAGTCTTTTTTCCTTGTTGTGTGCAATGCTTCAGTATGAATGAGCCCTCAGTCTGCAGGAAACTCCTCTCCATCTCATCACTCATCAACCCCTCGCCCTGGTCTCTTGATTACTCATCAGTCTGAGGCTGAGTGTGATAGCAGTAGTATGGGTCAAGATCACACACACGACTGAAATCCAGGGTTACGTAGCAGTTGTCCCACCAACCCTGCTGCCAGCTCAGTCCTTGGCATCTCCCACTCCGTCAGCATTGATGGCAAACATGGCCTCAGCCTCTGGCAGGCAGGGCGAGTCGTAGATTTTACAGATCCTCGTCTCACCTCGGCCTTTCCTCAGGTACAGACTGCACAGAAAAAACCAGGTGGAACAAAATGACACCAGCTGACATGTAGTTTGCTCTGCCTCAAACCCCACTGCAATAAAAGCACTCACTCACCGTGTGGTGGAGGCATGAGCCATAATGTTGCCTCCAATTGGTTTCTTGGGGTCTGCAGAAAACATGGCAGCCCCATCCACCTGTGCTACCACCTGGTTGGTTATCACCACGGCAACACCAAACTGTTGACAGGATTGAGTTACATTAGAGTGAATTAAGTCTATGACGGATACTGTGAGCTGTTGATGTGTCAGAGCAGCTGCCCACCTCATCTGCCAGCCGCAGCAGCATGCGCAGGAAGCGGCCCAGGTGTCCCTGCCTGGCCGACAGCTCGCCTCGACCCGAGTAGTCTGTTCTGTATAGAGCTGTGGCACTGTCCACTATCAGCAGAGCATACCTGACACACACACACAGAAATAGAAAGAGTGTGTGTGTTTGCCGTAAGGATACAGCATCTGCACCATGTGGCAGCAGCTGGAACCACACTCACTCACAGAGCAGTGAAGGGAGGGAGTGAGGATTACAACACTGATGTCTCTTCAAACACTAATGACAAGGCTTCACTGGTGTCTCAAGGAATTCTATGAAACTGGAAAAGAATACGCATGTATTTCTGCTATTATCTTCATATTATGATTTATTGGCCAGATTTGTCCTCTGTGTTCTGTTACTGGCTGCCATGGTTTGATGTTAGGTCTCGTACAGCAGTCTTCCCAGGAAAGGTTCCAGTCAACAAATGTTTTTCACTTTCTCCAAGAGATCACTACTTTGTGTACTCTTTGTTTTGAGGTGATCCTGGTTGGAGACTGATCAGTGCTGTGGGCTGATGTGTTGTAGTACTTCAGTGGTGTGTATCAGCACCATTACTACTGCCCTGTAGAGATTGTTTGGTCCTGAGTGCTACTTGGAGCCCTTTATTACATTGTTTGGAGGCTTTTTCAGTTATGCAGCCAAGAGATGTCCTTCTCTGGGGGACCATGTGCTGGTCAACGCCCTCCAAATACTGTACAATGTAAAATGAACAGGAGTCATGCTCTGCGGGGTCGAGGTGAAGTCTGAACAAATGAGTCTTGAGTATTTTGCGGAAGATGGATAGTGATTCCGCTGTCCTGACATCCAATCAGTGAAGCCCCTCCTCCACCTTCCACAGCCTCTGTCAAGGTTCGTTCTTTTACCTATTAAAGCTAACAATTGGTTTCTCAGTTTGGCTTCTTGCAACCCATGAACCAGGGTTGTAACAACAGCCCACTGATGAGACTGAACATAACACGGAGAAGAGTCTGGAGGACCCGTCACATTCAATTCAGTCAGTAACAAACAAGAAGACAAGAGCTGCTCTTTCCCATTGTGTGTGTGTGTGTGTGTGTGTGTGTCCATCAGTTATGCTGACTGTCACACTGACTCAGGGATTAGAATGAACATCCATGAGTTGAAAGTCAAAGTGAACTGTGCGTAACCAATATTGTGTGAGCACTAACTGACCTGGACTCAGCCATCATGGCAGAGGCTTGGTACAGCAGCTGGGTCTGATGGTCTGTGTTGAAGGCTCGGGCGTAGGCCACGTTGTCCAGAACATCACTGCCCACCAGTCCATACCTGCAGTGAGACAGCAGTCCTGTGAATCCATCTATTGCCTTTTCAAGATGAGGCCATGCACAGACAGGATCCCATTATACAAAATGGCCACCACTGATGCATGACATCCATCCTAAATCTCAATTTGCCTCAACTTTCTAAATTTTTTTAACCTTCACATTTTATGTTTCATATAAATTCCTTAGGATGGGAAGACAGAACCAGAACCTTTGAGATCTGGCTCCATCAGAATGGTATACCCCTGAGCTCATCATTTCTTTTCATCTCAGCTATTCTGACAGCTGCTCAACAAAGACATCAAACTCTTGTATTAAGACTGCTGGAAAGTTTTGCATAAAGGAGGAGTGATGATGGAGAGGAAGAAAGGGTCCAAAGCATGGCTTCATTTCACAAAGACAGACAACTTGTGATCCTAAAGGTCAGTAAAATGAGAACTTCAAGTCACCCAGCAATATGCACATCATTTATGTGACATCACTTCACATGGAAGTGATGGAGAGAGAGAAAAGATCGTCATTGGTTGATTTTTTTATCATTATGCCTTAAAAAACTGACCTTAAAGGACAACACAATTTATACTGTTTTACTTTGTTTGTAGCTAGAAAGGTGGCAGGGTCCGCCACATATGAACATTGATCTGGGACCACGAAATACGAAAAAATACATATGTCTGCGTTTGTATTATTACCTTCTGAGTTTGAATTTCTTCTCCAAAACTACACAGTGCTCCTTTAAATTCCAGGAACTACATGGATTTGACACTCTATATTTGACTGCCACTACTGTCCAGTGCCCGGGCAAAATATCCTGTTCTAACATCAGTTAGATAATTATTACAAACTGCTCTGATCTGTGAGGGTTGGAGAGAAACAGTCACATCTTCTCTGTGATGACTCACCGTTCAGCTACAGCCAGGAGTCTCTCTGGTCTGAAGGTTCCTTCTGTGTCAATGTACATGGCTTTGCCTTCTCCACCCCCCTGATCAATGGGCAGCTGTGGACAGAAGGCACAGTGCAAACCAATCAGTGCACTAAAAGGTCACTGTAAAGGTTCCAGTGCCAGAAACTACACAAGTAGTGCTGCACAGGTAATCCAAATATTATCAAAAGTCCCATACGGTCAAGTGGGATATCCAGATCATAGAAGCTGAACTTCTATGATGAAGGTAACCCGTGTCACACATAGCATCATAGTGAAGTACTGTAGTAGAGCTACAGAAATGTCCTGGACTACAGGTCCTGTTCTCCACATGGAAGAAAACAGACCCAACATGTCACATCATCAGGATGTTTAGTTTTTCAGTGAAAATGAAAATTGTGATGAAAAAATGAACTGTGAATCATAGTGCAGTCGTCATATCTGTCAGAATAATCACACTATATCTTTTTTGTTACCACGTCATGCAGCCCAAAATTCAAGAATGTACATTTTACCCTGCATCATTATAATGATACAATACTGTCTCCTCAGTAAGTACACTGTTCCACAGTGAAACTAAAACTGATACAAGAGGCATTGTCTAAACAGGCAACAGTCTAAAGTACAGAGCAAAGCCCATGTTACATTATCAAACTCTGTGCAGTCAGTGTGGACCCTACCTGACAGGTGACAGCCAGTGTGTGGCACAGCTGGGTCTTCCCCGTCCGAAACTCTCCAAACATCTCTGTAATGGAGCCTGTCTCGATCCCACCTGCAGGACAAATGAGCGGTCAGATGAGTCTGTGGTTAAAACCCTGGGGCACTGGTCGGCCCAGTCTGCAGTGGATCACCTTTACCACATGAGCACCTGCTAGGGATGGGCAATGTGGCCTAAAATACATATTATGATATACTTTGCAGCTTCTTGCGATAACGATATATATCACGATATATAAATTACAATAGAACCATTTCAGAACAGGTTACACAGAAAGCCAAACTGCTAAATGTATTTTTTTTTCTAAAGAAAGAAAGAAACGTAGTATGTAGTTTTGAGAGCATTTACTGTGCAAACATTTAATTATACAACATAATGTTGCAGATAAATACAATTCAAATACACTAGCTGCAGAGACTTTAACAAATAAAAAGCTTAAAGTATTGGGTTTCTTTCCTTTAGTGCAAACCATTCTAAAAGGCACTACACTTAGTTTAAGTCCTTGGTTCTTAAATGCCACCCAAGATGCAGAGAACAGGAAAAACTGGTGTCTTTTTAGTTGAGGAACAGACACTGTCCTGAAAATACTTTCAGTATTAGGCAAAGAAAATTATTTTGTGTAATGCACAGATACTTTAAAAAAACAAAAACAGATTAGTTGTGTTACATCTCTTAGCCAGAACTGTTGCCCCACACACTCTACAGCAGGGGTACTCAAATACAAATCTTAAAGGGCCACAAAGATTTTTTTCAATGACTCAAAGGTCCATGTATTGAGGTCGGTCAGGCCACATGCAATAATACTGTAATATTCAAAACAAAGTGTCCTTTTTCATTCAAAAGGATGACAAAAATACGAACTAAAATACAATGTAATTTCCATTTTGACATAAATTAAAATACATAGTTGAATATTTCCTCTTTTTTTTGCCTTCAAACATTGTGTCCATCACTTCAGTCATGCATTATGTTATTATTTCTGCATCTGAGAATGGCCCAAAATCCACACCACTCTAAGTGAGCACT
>OMLP01039194.1:0-12329 GCA_900302685.1 Spondyliosoma cantharus | reverse complement strand
GCGTCTCGGTCACACGCTCACTGTGCTTCTACTTTTCCCATTGAAAGTGAACGAGACCAGGTAAAAAGATCGAAAAAAAGACTTCAAAGATCGACATCTCTGCCATACTCTGACCCAGAGACACCATTCAAACTTTAAAATGTAGATACAAGTCCAAAGTATGAAGAAGGGCTCGACTTTTTGGTAGCTTTCGTTGTTTTTCATAGTCGCGGGGCAAAACTGCACAGCCCACTCTCGCGATTTCCCACAGGGGAATTGTCTAGTTTATTTCTACTCTTCGGCGCGCAATGAATCTTGGGATATGTGAGACCACAAAGGGTAGAAGCGGTGCACCCTCCAAAAACAGGTAAAAGCAGTGCGCATTTGTGGGGTGCATTTGGAGAACCCTTTGAATTGGGACACCCTTCGCGCGGCGTTGTGACGTAATCGCACTTCAAATGAGCACTCCGAAGTGAGCAGACCCTGAATTGGGACACAGCAAATAACTTCTGTCCTCTCTATATCATCCACAGGTATGATAAAACTTGTTTTTCTATGTTCTGCTCTGTTTGGTATCTATATCAATACTGTATAATAATAATAATAATATAATAATAATAGTTTTTTGTAAGTAAGTAAAACAGTGAAATCGGATGCTTTTTTCAAACAGGTTCACTTTTGAGTTGCTAGCTAACATGTGCGAGGTCATGCCACACATGCCAACCGTGGAAGTTAAGGGCAAGTGTAGGAGTATTGAGTGTGTGATAGAAAGGTCTTGAGTATATGAATCAAGTGAAGAATGAGTGTGAATGAAATGTATGTGTTAAATATGAACTAATATGAGCATGAGAGTGTAGTGAATGTGTATGTTGATGAGTTATATTATTTTATCTTAATATTTTATTTTTAAGTTAAGCCAATTCTTGTTGTGTTGAAAGTAAGTGAGATTATTTTGAGTTCATGTGTATTTTTGTGTACTTATATTTCTTTTGGCAAATGTTATAGTGTTTATTGTTTGTCTGGTGTCAACATTTGTTAATTTATTTGTTAGTGTTGGTATGAATGTGATATGAATTTAAACCAAAACGTTTTGAGTAGTTTATGTGAGAGTTTAATGTTTTATATGTCAGAAATAAATGAGCATTGGCCTGAGCAAGACAATAACTTTTGTCCTCTCTCTATATCATCCACAGGAATATATATATATTTGGCTAAACAGTGCTTTCTAGCCTGTGTATCCATTGCTACTGGCCCAGATTTCCCCTAGATCTGGAGCCGGTAACACACACCAGCTGAATCTGATCATGCAGCAGGCCACTTCTCACATACTTCTCACACACAAACACTCCGTGAGTTAAAGTTTTTTGCCGGTGACAGACGCTGTTTTTTGGGCAGAAATGTGACGAAGAGTTGGTAGGACAGGCGGAAAGACAGACAGGAGGACAGACGCTTCTCCACGTATATCTACGGTATTTGTTTTCCTCATATAAGTTGCCAACGACAGTTACAGTTACTATGTTACTGTTCAGTCATGTAATGTTGCTTTGTGGGACATTTCTCTGTATTAAGTTGAGTGAAGGACCTGTGCAGTTATCAGACTGTCTGACCGACACGCCCTCGCTCTGCGCCGCCGGCTTATCTGTTCACACTGGGGCAGTCGAGAAATAATGTGTCTCTGATACTACCTCCAGAGGAGGATCAGGGCCGGAGCGAATTTTCCCCCCTCGCCGCATCTGAAAGCTTTCACACAGAGGAGGAGGCGGGGAATTGGCGCAGGAACCCCGCATGCAAACGGCTGTGTGAATGGGGCGTCTCTCTCTCTCTGTCACACACACACACAAAATCTATTAGCTGTTGATTTTGGTTTGTAATAGTTATTTTTTTTTTCATTCAAATGCTGCTTTCAGGCAATATGTTCATCTATTTATTGTTGTTCATGTTCATTTTTGCAAATCTATACAATTGGCCAGAGATTATATTGAGATCTGTACATTTACTGTATTTACTGTTTGTTTCTGCAAATACAGAGTATTGTTTGTGCAATGTTGAGCAATTTGAATGCACTACCCCTTTATTTGGATTTATATAAACTATTTGTAATTTAAAAAACTACATTAAAGAACTGTAAATATATACTTTTAATGTTTTTGACTTATATGTAGTCCCCTTTGTAATTAATGGTAAAGCGTATCCATCCATGTTCAAAGATATTTGAAGGTAAACTGATTCACAGTTCATCACTCTGTTGATCTTCATTTGTAGAGCCAAGATAACTTTATTTGTTGAACACTCCTGGATGTAACTTTTCCCTGTAGCCGTTACATTTGGTATTGCTATGTAAGTTGACCAGAAAATAACAAGATGTGGCAATTGTTTTGCCGCCTATTAATTTTCCCATTGAACGGGTCACCTTAGTCATCATCAGAACAGTTGCCCCACTGAGAAATTTGTCAGGAGCCGCCACTGCTCTAGAAGGATATTCGGGCTGAGCCACATACCATGTCTAGTTGACATAATCATCTGGCAGCAGGTAGCGTGGAGAGCAAGGCTCATCAGCAGGCGCTGAACGCCAACCTGCTGCAGGTGTGTGTGTCAGCGTCTCCAGCGACAAGAAACTCCGCCCAGCCTCTCACCGCACCTCTGCAAGCACAACAGAAAACAAAACACCTAAACACAAAAATCTACCACAGAACAAGGGATCGTTACACTTCCTGTACATCTGCATGAGGAAGTCTGGATATTTCAGAACTTGCACAGTGAGTACCACTCTATGTTAAGTGAACAGTTCATCAAAATACAAACATGTTTTACCCTTGTTCAGTCTATACATCCAAATAGTTTGGGTGATTTGGAGAGGTTTGGTTTTGTTTTCCTTCACCCCGCCACAAATGAACTGGATCGGTGCTGTTTTGTTCAAAGTGATACAGAAGTTTAATAAAAACCTTTACCCGTATATGTTCTTGAGCTTAGTATCAGTCTGTCTCCTTCCACTTAGGTTCACTGCTTGGCTAATCCCTATGTCTAGAACACAGATCTTCTGTTTTGCACATCTTCATGTATAGTCTGTTCACAAAAAAAACTCTCAAAAACATTGTTCTAACTAACATATGAACAACTTACAAACATATCTCCCAAGAGTTGCAGTCAAAAAATATCGCCACAAAATCTTGTTGGGTAGAGCTTTGTTGCCGCACAGCAAGAGTCTTTGACTTGAACATTTTTTAAATTTTCCTGCATATGACCAACACCCTAGGGAATCATGTTGTTGACATCTATTTTCTATAATTCAGTGAATACCAAATAAGGAAGTGGTGGTCTTAATTCTTTTTGGAAGCTGACTGCTGAATTGCTAATGTAACACCAATGTAACACTTGTACTTGACCATTTAGGGCCGGCCAAGATGTGCATTTTATACTTGTTAATGTAATACATTGACATTTCAGAGTTTTAAAGTTAAAGGGTTCATAAATGATTTGTACCTTTGTAATTTCATCAAAGTTGCTGCCCTTTGCCCTATTTAGAATTTAGCAAGATAGCCAAAAGTACATTGCATTCTAATATGGCTACAACTAAAGCTTATGTTTATTATCAATTATTATGTTGAATGGTGTCTCGATTAATCAATTATTTGTTTGGTCCATAAATTACCAGAAAATGGCTAAAAATGTTGATCACTGTTTCCGAGACTTGAGAGGCTTGAATAAGAGTAATTGGACTTTCTTTTTAAAAATGGCTGCAAACCATTAATTGATTATCAAAATAGTTGATAATTGTGGGCAACGAATCCATTAATCTACTTATTGTTGCAGCACTACATTTTATGTACTTTTAGGAAAAATGATTATCTTTCTGTCTACAGTGTTTTAAATGGGACAGGGCAAAAAAAAAAAATACTGTTCAATAGAACACAATTACAACTGTTAGACTTTTTAAGTTAGTTGTACTCAATGTTATTGAGGCAATGAGTTGCCACAAAGTTCAAGTTCTGAGTCATATGCTTTTGATTTTCAGTAAGTCGATGTGATTGACTTGTTGTGAATAATTAAAACAATTACCATAGACAGTAATACATATTGAGTTGGATGTAAAACTAAAAACTTTAATTTAACTGTAATCAAATAGTACATGTAACATGTAATCCAAATATTTATGTTCTGAAAACTGAATTGAAGAACATCAACTTAAAACATTTCAGGCAACTGATTGCCTTAAATATTCTGAGTATTGCTAATTTATTCAGATTTACATATTCTATGTTTTATACATTATGTTGCAGTTTTGTTTTTTTTACTTGGCGACACCAAAATCTTTAAGGGAATCAGGGTATAAAGACAGGGTAATTCCTAGGGGTGGGAATCTCTAGGCACCTCACGATTCGATTTTTTTTCTCACTGTGCGAATAGTTGGTTCTTGGTAAGCAAAGTATTTGTAATGATCCATACTGAATTTACTTCCAGTATATTTAATTAATAAAACAGATGAAAGCCATCCTACTCGCTTTCTTCAGTGATTCCATGACTTCGGTTTTGGTCTTGTTGTAGAGTGTCGGGATCGCTGTGTCAGTGAAATATCTTCAAGATGGGATGTTGTATCTCGGCTCCGGCACAGCACGAAAGTCCTGGTTCTTTTTTGTGATCAATTTTTTATTATTCAGAAATGCACAAAGAAATTACATCATACATCTTACATCTGTATTGCAATTTTTCCCCTTTTCCCCCCCCCCCCAGAGAACAAAACATACAGATCAGTGCAAACATACAATCATCCAAACATCAACAAGTCCTACCCCCCCACCATTAAAACCTCCCCAAGGCGACCCCACATAACTCCCCCCGGATCTCTCAAGGAAAAAAAAAAAAAAAAAACTCAATTAAAGGTCAAGCCCGCCACACACTATCCTTAACTAGATTGTAGGCTGCGTCCCAGGCTTTGATAGTCTTAAGGCTGGCCCCATGCATACGGGCCACGGACCATTCCATCTGAACAATTTCAAGAAGAGAGTTTGCCCAATGTCGCCAGGACAAAGAATGAGGCGGGTGCCATCTCAGGGCCAACATCTTTTTTGCTGCAGTGAGACCAGCCCATAGAATGCGCCTCTGCTGCAAAGACAAGTTTAGATCCGAGTCATCATTAAGAAGAAGCAGAGTCGGTGAAAGCGGGATCTTAGCCTTAAGCATGTCACTTAGAGTTAAAGTAATTTGTTTCCAGAATGTAACTACATCGGGGCAGTCCCAGTACATATGTATAAATGTCCCCAGCACGTTAAGTGAGCATAAGTCGCAGTTGGGAGATGTAATGATCTTCATGGAATAACGTTTCCTAGGGGTGAGATACATCTTGTGAATGAATTTGAAATGTATTAATTGGTAGTCAGGATTTTTAGACGTACCACACAAGTTATTCCAGACTTTGTCCCAGCTGATCTGTTTGTCACTTATCGTAGATAAGTCCCTATTCCATGTAGCTTCCACTGGTAACGAGTTGTTAGACTCAGAAATAAATTTGTAGAGTTTAGAAACCATCCCTTGTGTGGGTCCTACTGTGTACAACAGTTTGTGAAGTGGGTGTGTGGGCAATATCGATCCCCATGGGACACCATATGTCTTCATGGCCGATCTAAACTGTAAGTAAAAAAAGAAGGATGATCCAGGTAGATTATATTCAGCTTGTAAATCATTAAAGGATCGTAACCCACTGTCGTTATACAAGTCTTTTAAAACATGAACACCCCTGTTCCTCCAATGAGGGAATGAAAAAGGTATATTACCAGTAAGGAGTGAGAAATTATTGAATATAGGTGAATGGTTGTGCCACTTAAGGTCTGAATGCACATATCTCATGACAGTGCGGCAGGTTGTCAGCAAAAATGAGATTATAGGGCCTAGACGCAATTTGGCTTTTTTCAACGGGATGTTGGAGTACACTAGGTCTTGCAATCTATGAGGCAGTGAAATATTCTCTTCAATTGGTCTCCAAGCGACGGAGGAGCTAGGATTGAACCACGTAGAAAGAGGACGTAAGACAAAAGACCAAAAGTACGCCTTGAAATTTGGCAGGGCGAGCCCTCCCTGCATCTTTTCCCGCTGGAGCGTTGTGAGTTTCAAACAGGGCCTTTTTGCTTTCCATATAAATTTGGAGACTAACGAGTGAAGCCTTTCCCAGTAACCAATCGGGGGAGCAAGAGGCACCATGGAAGAGTAAAAGTTAATACGAGGTAGAACATCCATTTTAACTATTGATATACGCGCTTGAAGTGAGTTTGGAAGATTCGACCAGCGTTCAAAATCCTTCTCTACACTACTGTATATACCTTGGAAATTTTTTAATGCAATGGTAGCTGTAGAGGGAAAGATATCAATGCCGAGATATTTAAAACTCTTAACTATTGGTATATGCGAAGGTAGTGGAGTTTGAGAAGTAACTGAGTTCAAATTCATTAGCGCTGATTTTGTCCAGTTAATTTTATATCCTGATAGCAAGCTGAATGAATCAAATGTAGAGAGCAAGTAAGGTATTGAAGAGCCTGCATTTCCTACATAAAGAAGAATGTCATCAGCATACAATGACATCCGGTGTTCTGTATTGCAAAAAGTAATCGGCTGCACTGATGGATGTCCCCTGATTTTCTGAGCCAATGGTTCGAGGGAGAGAGCAAACAATAGTGGAGATAAAGGGCAACCCTGACGAGAACCCCGTGATATTGAAAATTGGGTGGAGCAAATATTTCCTGTGCAGACCATTGCTAAAGGGTTTGCGTATAGAACTTTAATCATATTAATAAATTGTCTGCCCAATCCAAAAGTATCCAAAGTGATCCAGAGATACTCCCACTCTAACCTGTCAAAGGCTTTCTCAGCATCAAGTGATAGGACCGAGCAGGGAGAGTCAATACTATTTGAAGCGTGAATGATGTGCAACAGACGGCGAACATTGTCCGAAGCCAGTCGGGTTTTGATAAAACCGGTTTGATCATTGTGTATTAATTTTGTCAGATGAACTTCTAATCGGGTTGCTAGCACCTTAGCATACAATTTAATATCGCCGTTCAAGAGAGAGAGAGGTCGATAATTAATGCATTGAGTCAGATCTTTGTTCGGCTTGGGCAGAACTGTAATTATGGCTGTGTTGGCACTGAAGTTGAACGCACCCTTATCAATAGCTGTATTGATCATAGCAAGCAGAGGAGGTCCCAACTCGTCCCAAAAGGAAAGATATAGCTCTGGAGGGATACCGTCCCACCCAGGGGCCTTGCCTTTCTTCATATTAGCCAGAGCTGACTTTAGTTCTTCAAGAGAAATAGGAGTACTGAGCGACTCTGATTCATTGTCAGACAGAGAGGGCAGATCGAGTCCCTGTAGAAAGCTTGAGCATGTATCAGTATTAAGTGAAATTTCAGACTTATTATTATTTATTATTATTGAATTCGTTGTTGATATCACGAGGATCGCTCAGAGTACGCAACGGTGTTTTAATGGCCATTATATTAGAATGCTTTTCATTACTTTTCAGCCTCAGGGCTAAAAGATGGCTCGGTCTGGCTCCGTTAAAGTAATATGTTCTTCTGGTTCTGTGCATCAAAAACTCTGCTCTGCGTCTTAACAAAGAGTTCAATTCCGTTCTTGTAGTTGCTATTCTCCCTTGTAAGGCCTCTGAATATGTGGTTTGCTGTTGTACCTCAAGCTGAGTAAGAATATTCTCCAGCTCAGTTATTTTGCTCAGTCTTTTTTTATTAAGATGAGAAGAAAATGCGATTGAGGAGTCCCTAATACAGCCTTTTATGGCATCCCATATAAACCTGGGGTCATCCACAGAGCCTACATTAAAACCTATAAAAGTGTTTAATTTTCCTTTTAGAAAGACACAGAAATCTTCATTTTTGAGAAGAGACACATTAAACCGCCAACGCGGTGCTCTAGAGGGCGTGCCCAAGAGTATGAAATGTGTTGAGACAATACTGTGATCCGATAGAGAACAGGGTTTAATTACAACAGTGTGTATCTCAGAAAAAGATGCAGGGGAAGCGAATATGTAATCTATTCGAGAAAAACTTTGATGTCTTGAAGAAAAAAACGTGTATTGTTTAGACGTGGGGTTAATTGTGCGATATAGGTCTATTAAACTAAGTGCCGACAAAAGGTTCAGAAGGTCCTTAGAAGCTCGTCGCTGATTGGCTGTAGAGCATCCAACAGATTTATCCAATATCAAGTCTACAACAGAATTCATGTCCGCACCCAAAACAAGTGAGAACTCCTGGAGACTCAGTAAGATTGTAGTCAGATTAGGAAAAAACTCAGGGTCGTATTGAGATGGAGCATAAACAGAAATAAAAGCAAACTTGCGCCCAGATATAATGGTCTTGATATAAGAAACCCTGCCATCTTCACTACCAAATCGCTCTAGTATATTCATTGAGATATTTCGTTTCAGAACCACTAGTGAACCCCTGATTTTGGTGTCTAGTGCTGCAGATGCCGCAACATAATAATGCTTATTTGAAAAACGACGAACATCTACAGTCCTGAGATGAGATTCTTGTATAAAGGCAACGTCTACACGTTGTCTGTGTAAGAGGTCTAAGCAGGCTGTACGTTTAAATTGGCCATTCAACCCATTTACATTCCAACTTATTACATGTAACCTGTTCATGTTAGCTAACAATATCTACCAAGTGTTGTAATATATTATAAACAGGATGAGGAGAAGTAGCATTATAGACCATGCGGCGGCCTGACCACAGAACAATATCAGAGTACCGAGAGAGATCCGTCCCACCCCTAAAATCCCAGTCGCCATAAACCCACCACTCTCCAAGGAACGTAGGAGAGCATGATAATAAAACACATACAAAAACCCAACAGAAACAACAACAAAGAACCTTAACTTCTCCTATGGAGTCTAACTTTCCCCTACACGTTGGACCCGTGGCCATCGAGCGGCGTGTCTTCCACCCACTCGCACCGCACCCCTCCCCCCATTATAAACACAATTGTATCATAATACTTAAGTGCTAATGATAGAATAAAACAAGCTACCCACATTGCAGAAATAATGAAAACAAATAAACAATAAAGTAAGTAAATAAAAATAAAAAAAATAAAATAAAAAAACTAGTCTTGTGGTATTGTGCTAGTTAAATCAGCCTTTCTTAATAAAACAGTAACTTAGATGCTATAGGCGTTTTGTCAGCTCGTTAAAGTAAATGCTAAATATTGAGGTCAACAATTCTTTAAAAATAAACACCCAAACAGGCCCCCAATAACTACCTGCAGCCAACGACATCCTAAATAGTGCAGAAACAGCCTATGTAGCCTATATAAATTTAAGCCTGCAGTCAAAGAAACCAAAACAAGACACTAAACAAACAAATAATAAAGAAAACCAAAGAAATATACATCCCGAATGGAAGTTATTGGATACGATTCTTACTTGTCATTTGTTAGACCAGAACAAGCACAACCTATCGTTTTTTCAAAGTAATTCAAAATCAGCTAGCCGACTAAATCACCTGCATGAATGGAGATCCTATCCCAGCAAGTCAATAAAGTCCTTCGCCTCTTGTGGGGTGTTGAAAAGATGGCTCACTCCATCGCGCGTCGCCTTGACTTTCGCAGGATAAAGGAGAAAAGTACGATAGTCAAGTTTCTGCAGGGCATCCATGGCGCCGGAGAAAGCCAGTCGTCGCTTAAAGGTGTGCGGGCTGTAGTCGGGGGTGAAGCGGATCGTCTTTCCGTCCAACACCACTGGAGTGCTCCGTGCAGCTTTAAGGATCTTATCCCTGTCCGTGAAACGTAGCAGCTTCAAGATAAGAGTACGGGGAATAGGTTTGCCATTTGCGTTGTCCCTGGGAGCACCTAAGCGGTGTGCGCGCATAATTTCAACAGGACCCACATCTGGGAACCACTGTGGAATGGCTCCCGTCAGGTACGCGAGAGCATGGGTTGTTTGTGCATTTTCTGGGATGCCATGCACACGTATGTTGTCTCTGCGCGACCTGTCCTCCATGTCAGCAATCTTGTCCTCAAGTCTGGCGTGTTGCGCAGAAAGTTTATTTACCGACGCACCAAGTCTGCTGTCCACCTCCGCCAGGCGCGTCTCTTCCTTCTCCATGTGTTCAACACATTTAGAAACATCGGCTTGCATGCCAACCATCTCGCCACGAAACACCGCAACCTGAGCATCCACAAGGGCCTGTGTCTTGCTAGTTAATTGCGCCACAACATCTTCCACAAGCATGGGGATAGCATCCTTGATAGCTTCTGCAACTGCTAGCTTAACTAGCACAGCAAGTTCTTCGTTGTCGGCCGCACGAGAAGTCAGCGGCAGCTTGTTACCAGCACCTTTTCTTCCACCTGTTGCCATCACAATGATTAAAAGTCTCACAGAAAACAAATAATTCGACCGAAAACTTAAATGGGTAGTAATAAATATGAAAGTAATACTAAATTACGGGGGGATTCTGCGGAGCAACGGGCGGAACCCTCTACATCCCTCCCGGCGGTCACGTGACTCTTGAAAGCCCTGGTTCTTGACGACTGAATATGGATGCAAGTCCTTGGCAATAAAAGTTGCAATAGAGTTTGTAATTTGCTTCGCTCTTTTACGAGTTGGGTGGAAAATTTGATATCGCTTGCTTGATCGTCCTCTGGTTGGAAGCAACTACAACCGACTGTTTTTCTTCCTCCTCTGGGTGGAAACGTGTAATGTGGTTTCTCATGTTTGTCATGTTTCCAAAATATTTTTGTTAACTATTTGTCTATTTTGTAGTTGTAGTAGTTTAGTTCGACACAACTTGCATATGGTGTGGCTCTTGTCCAGGTCCTTTATCCCTTCAACTTCATAGAAGCCAAAATGCTTCCAGGTGCTTGCTTTTAAAGCAGAGGGTGCCGGTTAAATGTTGCACTCAGCCATCTCGTGTTTTTTTGTTCTGTGCATGCCATCGACTGTCCAAGCGCTACACTTCTACACTTACGAGTTCAATCTCTTGCGTTCCGTCAACATTAAGTCGTTAAATCGTTAAATTAAATCGTTTCAGAATCGTCCACGTACGCATCACGATGCATCTAAGAATCGATTATTTCTCCAACCCCTAATAATTTCAGAAGATAACTTCAAAAACCCTTAATGATCAGAGATTACCCTTAAATATGTTTATCTTAAGAAGTGACAGACATGAAAATCATCAAAATCCAAGACAATGAAATAAATTGTATGTACTGTAATCCACAACTTGGTTCAGCAAGGAAGCGTTTGCCACTGGGCAGCTTGTTGAGGAAGACTTCACCAAGTATGATCTGGTTTTTGTAGCAGCTCCTTTCACTATGGACTCCATGAGTCCAGATTCCTTCTTGGCACATTCTCACACTAGCCCCATTCACATTGTGTCATGATTCTGTGTTCTGTATTTCTAGTTGTTTTCTATGCCCTCTCGTGTCTTGTCGGTGCCTCTGTGTTTGTCTCCCTCTGTCTGCCAGTGAGTTCTCCTCTGTGATTTTTCCCCCTCGTTACCTCACCTGGCCTCCTCCCTCCTCTCTCCTCACCTGTTTCTCGTCTTGTCATCAGTGTCTGTGTATTTGTGTCTGCCCTGCCCTGCACTCCCTGCTCGGTCATTGTTTTCCGCCACTTGTTTCCTGCCTGATGTCCCCGTGCCGTCACCCCTTGTCTACTCCCGTATCCCCTTGTTACCTCTTGGTATGTTTTTGGATTTTGGTTTTGGTTTTGACTTCAGTTTGGTTTGTACTTCGCCTTTTGTTGATACTTTGTCTTTTGTTCTTCAGACCAGTTCTGTGACTTGTTCCTTTGTTTAGTTTTGCTACCAGTTTCAGCTTTAGTTTAATTAAAGCTCGCTTTTTGTTCCTGACTTCTGCCTTCTGAGTCTGCTTTTGGGTTCACCCCTTTGAGCTTTCCCCCGATCCCTGACAGAATGACCGAGCCGAACATTATGAACCCAGCGGACCATGCTGTGTTTGTGGCCATGAGTGACACCTGGCAAGCGGGCCTCGAGGGAAGGCTAGACCTGGTTGGGGTCCTTAAGACTCTCTTGTGGTTGGAGAAAAATCTGGTCGATAGGACTGCAGTAAGCCGGGCGCAGGACGTGGTTACTGGGGCAAAGAGACTTTTAGATAGGTTGCAGGACAGTACTTCCCATGCTTCGGTCATGACTCTCCTTCCAGCTCCGGTTCTTGTCTCGGCTCCAGCCCGGTTACCTGCCCAGGACTCCATCTCTCCACCAGACGGATCTTCGGCAGACCCTCTCTGGGGAACCCGTCTGGCCTACAAGTCGCCTCCACCACAAAAACGCCATTCTCGGCCGCGTTCTGGCTCCCTGAGATCTGGATAAGTGAGAGACAAA